>JABUQX010124763.1:0-29978 GCA_015478945.1 Trachelipus rathkii | reverse complement strand
ATAGTACTTACTATATATATATATTATATATATATAGTATATATATAATATATATAGTAATATATTTACCTATATTATAGTATATATATATCATTATATATATGAATAATATATATTAGCTATATTATATTATTATATAATATTAAAACTATATTTAGAAAATCAAAACTAAAATTTATACAATTCAAAACAGGGCAAATATGAACTAAAATTTACTAAATAATCGATGTTGTGTAGGAGGTAGGTTTTAATTTCAGTGATATATATATAATAGATATGATGCTTAAAATTTGTAGACAAATACAAACACGTTCACACAAATATATATTATCTAGGTCCCCTTACTCGCCCGATTCTAGGCCCTCAGCGCCCACAAGGGGGGGCGTTTATCGGTCCCAATTTGAGAAAGACTGATTTAGGTAATATAACCCATCACTTAATTTCTTTACGTCGCGGAACTTTTATGTATTCTGGAAGATGATAATCCAAAAAAGAAAACAAGGCTTGCAATTGTTACTACGACGGGAAGAATGAATGAGTAAGTCGGGAATGGGATGAGGTGGAGAATCTACAATTCTGATTGATAATCGTCAGAGTTTAAAGTACGTAGTCGACGGGGTCGTTAGTGAATAACAGAAGGTTCATGTCGAGGGTTTAAGTCTAGGTTTGGTCGAATAGTGAGAGCCGTGATGTTAGGTGATTATGGTACGTTAATGCCTACAATTACTAGCCTCTATGATTGTTAAATCGTCTAAATATATTCACAAATAAGATGCAAGCAATTATAAAAAACACTGAGACAAAAGAACTCGAAGCATAAGAGACGGTGGCAAAATAGGTAAATATAGAGGAATGATGATTCAAGGATGAATTGATATAGTCTAATTGATTATCCCAAACTATTTTAGGGGATTTTACAAAATAAGGAGTTTAGGTGAAAGAATGGCTCAAAATGAAGGTATTACCGGTATATCTATAACAGAAGAATTTATTAATTTCAATGATTTCAATACGTAGGAAGGATTGGTGAAATGATATTGATCAGTGGTTAAAGTACATCCTTGATTCAGTATATAAACATTGGAAACCGCAAGCGTAGTTTTTAAAGGAGGATGTAAGCAATTTAATTGAGCATCTAAGGGTTTATTAAATGAAATGATTATTTTGAAGTGTGCGGATATAGAATAGGGTTCTTTGGTTATATGATAATCATGGTTGCAATGAAGGGGAGTGTCAGAGTTTAAATCCATGAAAGTATTATTAGTGTAAAGAAAAAGCTCACAAGAAGGAGAAGTAAAGGAGCTAAGCGACTTAAACATAGGACATATGTAGTTGTTTAATACATGTAAACAGTGGGAGAATTGCACATTAGACATATAGCTGTATTTCATAATTTGTTTATTTGCGAAGAAAATATTATATTTAGGTTTGAATACTATTCGGGAACGTCCTATAGTAGTGGGAGTAGGAAAAGGTATCATGCGATAAGCGTTATACACGTCATGGTCCGAAAAGGGAATGATTGTAACGATACTATAAGGAACAGTATCTATGATAGTCCAAGTAAAAGATAGAAATTCATAAAAAATTTCAGGTGAAAAAGAAACGATAGTATCCAGATGGGTAATTTGAAGACTTTCAAGTATGAAAGGTCTCAAATTCGAAAAGGAATACAAAGTGAAGGATGTAGTCTTTTGATTTGCTAAAAGGTAAGCGTCTAATATGTTATTTCTTAGTTCTAATAAATTTTGAATATAAGTATTCAAAATAGAGAAGTAAGAATCTAATAGATTTATAGCGTTAAAGAAGGAAAAAGCTAACTGAAGATTCTGGGTTTGATTTCGTAAATCATCTATAGATTGAGTCAAAGTAGAAAGGGAGTTAGTGTTAGCCTTTAATTGGTCTCTGAAACGTAGAAATAAAGAATTAACGTTGTCCGATTGTTCAGACAAAACAGCTATCTATTTTTGCATGGATTGGACATCTTCGTCCATAGCAGTACCGAATAAGGAAATTTTCCTCCAACGTCAATATAGACGTTTTACGAGAAAAGGAAAAAAGAAGGTTTGGAAGAGTATGAGTTTATCCAAGGATCATTTAGAAGAAATTTCAATTGTTGTAGAGTATGTGAAGCATACCTATCTAAAATATCCATTTGATACACGTAAATATGATTATTTTGATTCCACAGAGAACCATTGAAAGATTGAGGAGAAAGATAAGATAAGTTATGACGTTTAAAACGTTCAAGATTGTAAGATTTTCTTTTAGAAATGGTATTCGGAGATAAATGATCATGAGAAGGTGAAGGTCGCCAAGTATGTTCATTATTGAAATCAGAGGATGAATCGAAATCATAAATTTTGTTTCTGAAGAAAGGTAGAAATGATTCATGTAAATTTGTTACGTCGGTTTTAGAATTTAAAAGTTGTTTGTATATTTCTTCAGAATTTCTTAAGTCTACTCGAAGATCCAATTAACCAGAAATGAATTTAACATTACTGTCAAAGTCCATGATAAGACCGGGGTTAATCATTATAGCTTTATCACTTTCAGTAGTAGAATAGATAAACAAAAAGCAAGCAGGAGCACAAGAATAGCATGATTAAATGGGTATGTAAAAGGATAGATAACATTGACATATGAAAAAGAACATAGTTCATTTAAAATAATTGTCCCTCTGGAATGTTTTTTGATTTCACTCATAGCACTCACACATAAGCAAATAATAATATATATATATTGCTACATATATTCAACAATATACTTATAACTATTGCTTTGTTACATATTTTTCGATTTTCTAACAAAAAAATATTTTTATTTTGTTTTCTTTTTATGTTGTAGAAAAGTAAGAGTAAATTACCCAAAATAATAAAAAGTATAAAGAATATAGAACATATATAAAATAAAAATAGTATACATACGCCTAGGGTTTTACATACATAAGAGATAGATAAAGAGAGACAGAGAGTATTATTCGACTTACTTATATACTACGAAATTGGAATCGCGCGCGAACAAACCGATTATTATGACTTATTATCTAAAAATATTTACATATAATATATATATATACAACTATATATATAATATATACATACTATATAATATATATATATATATATATATATATAATATATATAATAGTTAATTATATATATATTAGTAATATATATTAATATAGTATATTAATATATAATATATATATTATATATATATATATATATTTATAATATATCTATTACAAATGATAACAGTTTACATAAGTTGTTATCACAACCGATCCATCGAACAAATATGAGAGCGAACACTAAATTTTATACGTGTGTTCTTAAGGGTAAATGGTCATGTATGTGTATGTTATTGTCTATGAATTATTGCGTTTCTTTGGTATATAAAAGCTCCAGTGCTGGCAATATCCGTATCACTAGGTGTAGGATTTGCAGTGTTGGAGGCAGTAGAAATTTGGGGAAGAATATTAAAGCTGGGAGTAGATAAAGTCATGAGTAGAAGAGAGAGAGATAGATGATATATATACATGAAAAATTCGCTTGTGATATGTAGGAGTCGGAATAATCAAGGTGCTTGTGAATTTATTAGAAAGTTTCGGGGGAGTTTAGTGCGAAGTTTAGGTGGTAATTCAGGTGGCACGTCTCTGGATACAGCTAAAGCATTCTCATCTAAATACTGGTTCAAAAACAGATCGAGAAGAACATTTGATTAAGGGTCGCAAGAGATAGTAATGTGGATCCCCTGCTAAGGAAGAAGAGAATCTGGGTTAATGAAGGAGGGAGGTTGAGTAATAAGATAACTTCATGGCTGCGAGTCTCATAGGAGAAGTTTGCACGAGGACCCACTAAATGTGGTGAGGGAACGATAAGAAGAACCATCGTTTCGCGGTCATAAACCTTAACAATGTTCTTCTTGGTGAGACGGAGGAGATTGTATGTTGGGATACACTCTCATCATAATATTTATAGAGGTTCACGAATACCTTGTTTTTCTGGGGAAGAAGGTGGACTACTACTATGGGTAGAAGAACGCCTATAAAGAAGTGGAGAACTGTGTGTAGAACTCTGACCAGACAAATAAGGTTGCGGGAAAGAAAAGGAGGAAAGCTATGGAGAGCTGTAAGAAATGTTTCTACGTAAAGGATGAGTTAAATAATGATTGAAACTTCTATTAGGATCTTGTACCAAAGGTGAATCAAATGGAACTCTTTGGATTGTTTGTTGATGTGGAGTATGTGGAACTTGTCTTGGAGAAGACTGGGCCGACTGGGGTAGTGAAGACTCTGGAGAAATAGGAGTCAAGTTCCTTTGGTGTTGTTGAACATTATGTTGCATTCTCTGACTCGCTTTGTACCTCGATGGAGACAACTGTGGCGCGTGCTGTTGCTGTACCCAGGTGTTGGCTGTTGTTGTACAGCGTTTGGCTGTTGTTGCAGCGGGTGTCGTTTTCTGCTCGGACGCGGGTGTTGTTGCTGTTGCACCGGGTAGCGCTGTTGCTGGACCGGGTGTTGTACAACAGGTACTTGTGGAGGCAACATATCTCTAACTATCACATAATCATCATCAATATTATCTGATGGAGAATAAACATCGGAAGAAGTACCCCCTCCACGAAGGAGAGCCTGGCGCCACGGTGGTGGTTGGGGGGGTGGTGGGCGAGAACCACGAGGAACCATATGAGAATGAGTAGTGGGCAAAGGTGGATTCCATTGGGTCCTAACAGGATCATAGGGTTGCCAACTAGAAGATAGTTATTTTCTGCAGTTTTTATGATGGGCATGGGGAGAATTTTTAAATTGTCCACATGAGATTCAAATTCTTTGTTAGTAACCAAACATCGCAGAAGATATTTGTTGTATTTTAATACATTAACAACAAGATAAGGACCAACCCATTTCTTGAAAAGTTTTGGTGACAAATGGGGAGGTTTAACTGCAAGAAGATAAACGTAACCTTAGCATGTTGTTGTTGGGCGATTCTGAAAGTTTCCTTTTCTAACTTCTGGCGAGCCAATTCGCGAATAGCAGCAGCTCTTTCAGCCATTTCCGCATTAAAATCATATAAGTGATCTTTTAATGGCTGCGTTTTGTTAACAAAAGGAGAAATGTAATCGGGAAGATCATAAGGTAATCTACGAACGTAAAAGTGAGCTAGAAAATGTGGAGTATTACCAATAGAAGAATTATACGTGGAATTTAGGGATATTTGCGCAAAGGCAATGAATTTTCCCCAATCGTCGTGTTGCGTAGAGACAAAATGACGCAAGTAATCCTCAATACGTCTATTCTCTCTCTCCACGAGAGAATTGCTAGCAGGATGTCTGACAGCGATTGTGCGATTTCTGATGTTCCACGTCTTGCAGACTTCTTTGAAAAATTCGGAAGTGAACTCAGCCGCTCTGTCCTTTATAAGGATTTTAGGGACTTAATGGTGCAATATGACTCTATTAAGAAGTGTTTCAGCAACTACTTTGCCATCCCTGGAAGGTACTGGACATATCTCACAATAGCGAGTAAGTGCGTCTTTGAACACTAAGATATACTTCGCACCTGTAACCTTGCATTTTGGAAGAGGACCTATAGTGTCTAGGTGTACTCTAGAAAAGGGATAGAAAGGCAAGGGTAGATTTTAAAACCTTTTAAAGCCTCTAATTTAACCGGGTCCTTAGACAGACCTCTTTCACTAATTATAAAACCTAGAAAAGTGACACTACTCTTGAAAAAGGAGCACTTCTCAAGCTTTATTTTAAGTTGGGCCTTTGTAAGAGCATTAAAAACTTTAGAAAGATGAGAATAATGTGTAGGGATGTCTTTACTGAAGATGAGAATATCGTCTATAAATAGTAAACAGATGACCCCTAGCAAACCAGAGAGTGCCATTTAAATTGTGCGGCCAAAAACTGATGGTGCATTCATAGCACCCTGAGGCATGACCATCATTTGAAAATGCCCTCTAGCGGTGGAGAAAGAAGTGTAGGGACGAGACGTTGTCTCAACTTCCAAGTGTGAAAACCCCGAGAAAAGATCGATGCAGCTAAACACGCGTGCGGACCCTATTAATGACAGAGATTCCGAAATGTTAGGAAGGGGGAATCTGTCTGGTATTGTAAGAGAGTTCAGCTTACGGTAGTCCACTACTACTCTCATTTTACCACCAGTCTTTTTAGGAATTAGAAGTAAAGGTGAAGAACTAGGAGAAATACTAGGCTCTATGTAACCCTTTTCAAGACTGTCTTCCACCCATTCATCAATAACTTACATATATTTATGGGGGAGACGGTATGGACGAGTATACACATAAAGGATGCCTTCTATGAGTTTAATAGAAATTTGTTTAAGGGAACAGATTCCTACTGATCATCTCTAAGCAAATAGTGTCTCTATTTTTTTGCTATTTTATTCTCGATTTTCTTCTAATTGAGAAGGATTATTTAAAACATACTTGTTGGAATCTTTACTGGAATCAGAAAGTAGAATTTCTCTGTAGACTTCTCTAATTTGTGAGTCTGTGAGACTTTTAGAAACTGTGACAGTATTAATGTCATATGGTTCTGAAGTCTTGTAAAGAAGTGGAGAAGCTGTAGTAAGTAGGCAATGATTGTCAAAAGAAATCGTGTCGGCGCCTAAATTTACCAGTTCAAGCAGAATGTTGCCTTGTGTACAAGTAGAAAGAGTATTTCCGAAGAAAAGAGTACCTGAAGAGAGGAAATCCTTCCTGCTTTCAGTAATAAGTGCTAAATTCTCTGGTGGAGAAGCACCAATGTCGGACTGGACCTTAAAAGGAAGAATATACTGTAAGTAAGGCAATATTTCTATGTCCGAAGAGGTATACACCTTATAAGATAAGGTATCATCTATGACTACATCTCGGCTTTCAGAAATTTTCTACGAGTATATGGTCGGATGCGATGAAGAATTTATAAAACCTCGGCTATCAGCAAGATTTTCCGCGTATCTGGTCTGGTGCGACGAAGATAGGGAAGGATGAATAGCATTTAGGCTATCTGCAGGTTTTTCCGCGTATCTGGTCTGGTGCGACGACGATAGGGAAGGATGAATAACTGAAATATTCTCCTGAAAAGAAGTAGGATAGGTATTAGGAATATGAAAAGATAAAGTAGAAACAGAAAGGTGGTGATTGATAGTTTTATAATGATGTATCGGAGTGTTACTTACTTCGTTTATTTTTTGGAAGTGTACTCGTTTATTATTATTATCATACTGACTTAACAAATCCTTCTGTTGTAAATCCTTTTTCTATATCACTAGTTTTAACCATTTCATTTTCGAGAGATGAATAAAAATTAGTATGTTCCACGGTAGGAACAACGGAACGACACCGACTCTGAAGAGAGTTACCCTGCTCATTGTTTGCAATTAATGATGTCTGAGAATGACTCCACCTAGGATTAGGAGTGCATGTCTCAGGACGACCATGTGAATTATGAGACAGTGGTGTTCTTGTAGGAAGAAGTACCGCGGTGGTCCGGTTCGGAGTACAAGAGTTTTGATCAACACTCGTATAAATCGTATCCTGTTGAGGTAAATTTGTTTTACCTACAGGAGACGTGGTGATATTCCGCTCATATCTGCCTTTGGGCGAGATATATTGAGGCGGAAAGCTATTCTGAGGCAGAAGCACTGCGGTGCTCCGACCTAAATTACTATTTGGTAAAGTAATTTGAGTCTTAAGAGGTTTTAACTTGGGGTGCACTGGGATGCACCTACTGAAATCACCATTAGACGAAGTGATTTGAGACGGAAAAACTTTTAAAGTAGGGTGCACTGGGGTGCACCGACTGGAATCCCCATTTGACGAAATGATTTGAGACGGAAGAGCTTTTAAAGAGGGGTGTACCGACTGGAATCACCATTTGGTGAGGTGTACGAGGACGGAAAAGCTCTATTTGGAAGAGGCACTACGGTGCTCCGCATAAATTTACCCTGGGGCGTGAAATTCCGAGGCTGCAGCGCTTGGTGTAGAGGGGTTACTGGGGTGCTCTGTCCAAAATTACCGAAATTCAAATTAATTTGAACCGAGTCCGTTTTAGTAATATTCCCGGTAGCGAAAGATAGATTATCAATGCATCCCCTCGAGGCAGCGATACCCTTCTCAACATGCCCACATTTCGTGGGTGGTTGAGCAATCAAGCAGCCTCCAGTAGCAGAGGAGCGATTACCGAGGCCACCCCCCAGGAGTGGGAAGTGGAGTACATCGAGGCAGCCTCTGATGCGACAGCAGGAGCGATGGTATCATTCTGGCGCAGGTCTACCGCTGTACTAACAAGATCTTCGACGGATCTAGATAGCTAGGACGTTTTTTAGAGTGGATCTCCGTACTTCGACAGACAGCGCTCTTTACGCGGAGGAACCCTAGTATATGATGACTATCGGTCCGCGTACCGACGTAAGGCCCTTAACAGTCATACCTAAATAAAAATTACCGTGTTCGAATTTTGTACACGTGAGCGATCATTGTTAACCTACCATTACTGTTTATTTCTATGTTCTTTGAAATAGATTAAGATTTTAAAACCTGACTATAAGTACGGTCATTACCTGTATGTAAGTTTTCGTTGTATGAATGACTTTGGAGACTGCTAAGTGAAAGGTGAGAATTTTGCGCATTAATGTCCCCCATCAATATTACTTTCAACGGAATCTCCTGAATTTCACCTTAGGTAACCAACAAAGTGACATATCGTGCGGTACGTTTTATTGTAAGCGGTAAAATTTTTAAAGTATCGGTTCCTATCAGTATATCGAGCGGGAACGACGTGTCATTAGATACAACGTAAAAATTACATGTAATAGATATACCTTTTATTAATAGCTTTAACTCTGCTCTTCCATACACTTTCAACTCTTGACCTGATATAGACTTTAAAGTAATATCAGGCCTATGTAAAATGGGACGGTCAGTATCTTCCGCATTTTTGTATAATTGTCGAAATGGGCTTAGAGGCGCCTGTGTCGAGAAGGCCATAGGTAGCAATTACCTTTGTGACATTATGCGTAAGTTGAAAGGGAAGTCCATATAAAACTCCGGTTTTCATATGGTTGGCAGTGGTGAGTATGTAAGATGGTGTGGTATTTACTTCATCAATTAAAAAGGACATAGGGGCTACATTATTATTTACTAACTCTCGTTAATCTGACCTATACTTTCCGAACAGTGGACGCAGGGCAGTCTATGAACCCTGAAGCCGGATCCTCATAACGCCCAACCGCTAAACAACAATTTGAACCCTCGCTATTATCCGGGGTTTTAACATTCTGCTTTGTAATCTTATAATCATCATTCAATTGAGTAATTTCTCTCTAGGAGGAAAATTGTAAAAAGATTGTTATCAAGTCTGATCCATAAAAGAGAGAGCAGCCTCGTTCATAGCACATACATACTGTCGTACATAACGACCAGAGTTATGAATGGGGGCTGAGGAAGGCCGTTGCATAGAAGAGTGGGACGTCTACATCGGACGAAAGACGTAAGACGAAGAGTGTCTATAGAGAGGACGTTGCACATTAGTAGAAGGAGTAAAGATGGTTAAGTAGGATTAACCGAAGGGGTGGTAGGTTAGAGTATGGAAAAGAAGGGACTAAGAAGAAAGTAAGAGGCATCTAATTTTTCGTTCTTGCCTTTCTTGTTTTTTCTTTCTAGCTCACTCTTTTGCTTTATACCTTAACTCTGCGATCTATTTCATTCTGTCCATTAACGGTAGTGCAGGAGACATAGATATTCTTATATTATCACTCTCTGTACTTAAGCCGCATTCGCCTGTTTATTAAATATACCCCATGTAAGTGCTCTTGCACATAGCTTTCATTAATCTACTGATCTCCCGTTTATGTATACAAAATATTACAACTAGCTAGCAAAATTCATCTATAAACTATTCTCTTTATTCATTGTGTCCATACACTTTCACACCTCGGTACAACTTAGGCATTTATTTGCTCTAAAAGTTATTTAGAATTATCGTTTCTATTATTGTATTATTACATTTTGTAATTCTTATTATAACATATTTATATTGTGCTAACGCTTAGCTTTTTGCATTTAGAAGGTGGGTAAAAGCTTGAGGGTTTCATATAAATTTATTAAAGTCACAGTTTAAATAAATTATACAATTATTCTAATTTTGTTCCAAATTTGCTTTTTATTTTAATATAATTCAATCAAGTTCTTTCTATAATTCTCTGTATGTAAAAGTTCTTAGAGGTTTTATTTTATAATAACCTTGAGAGAACTAACGATGATAGCTCTTTGGTTTTTTCAGTAAAGACTTATTACATACTGTGCTATTAGCATGACGGTCCATAATATATACATATGGCGACAGTCAGTGCATCGTTACGAAAACAAATTAAAAATGTCAATTTAGGATCTCCAAACTTACATCATATTTTTGTTCAATACTACAGTAAAAAGTCCAAGATTCCTAACCCACCCGTGGGTAGTGATCACACTAAACGCCCCTCTACAGCTTTCTGTTGCGAAAAACGTTCCAATCAGAAGACGTAAAATTTAAGTATCCAAACCTTAGCCGTCTACCACTCTAAATGTAATTTTCGACATGTAACATAATTTTTGGATCTATACTATTAGCGATGAATATTGTATGGGCATAATATTTATTCACATGTTCGGTTAGATGATCTGATGCTCTGTCAGCGACTTAAACCGACATCTACACTTTAAGCTCATCTTAACCACTCCGAGATGCTGCAAGTCGTGTTCAGATCACAGAATATTTTATGCTTATGATGGCCTAACCCACAAGTACCGATAATACCGGGGCTAGTGCGCGCCCACACTACATTATAAACACTCTTCGTCCATTAGTATGCACAAAGATTAGCCTATAATATGTTGACTTTTTTAGAGATCTGGAAGAATTATTTAGGTGTTGATAGTCCTCCTCCCATTACTATTAAGAGGGTTCAGTAAGTATATTAGTGGATAGGCCGGGGGAGGCTGTAGGTGATAGTATTTTATATGGTTGTGAGCCAAAGCATCGTCATACACTAGCTTGGGTACCTGGCCTTGCACTTATACACCCTGTACCATTGCGTGCAATTAACGCCGCTGCATAACATAACTAGAGCATTAAAATTCCACGAAATCTTGACTCCCATTACATTACCAGTGGGAAGTAGGGACTCCAAGTTGAGATCCTTATTATTCAACCGACAATTGCTATTAAGGATGTCTTTGTAAGTGGCCGTCACTATTGACGTCACTGTATATACTACTAATTATATCACCTAAATGTAGATTTCCATCATCAAAGTATGGTTGTTGAATATTACTCTCCACTTAATGTATGGTTGCCAATCACCTTAAAAACCATATTGGACTTTCCGACAGACCGCTAAACACCTTGGTATTATGAGCATATAAATATGAAAGGACTGACTGAGGATCCCACCCGTACAATTAAATAGCTAGTTGAGGGTCATGTGAGATGGTTATCGGTTAGACAGCTCTGAGGGGCTGTAATAAGTTCCTCCTCTCTTAGGAGCACCATAACCATGTACGGGGGTAATTATGATTATTTATTTTGAACATGTCGTAGTCACTATAGGATAGTGGAAATGACATTGATAAGTAAGATGAAAGTAAATGCGTCCGTATAAAGGTGTAATCAGTATGATAGTAAAGTAAGGTTAAGTACATAGACAAGTAGATGTCCAGGATTAATTATATGTAACATTAGTTTAGTATGGTAGTCATTTATCTTTTCTTGAATTTCACCATATATAAATATATTATATTGATAAAATGATAAGCAAAAGAGAAAGAAGAAAAAGAATGAATCACGATAATAATATATATATATAATAGTGGTAAAGGCAAACAAGAAAAAAGGCGTGGCGATATATATAATCATATAATATCTATTATATATATATATACTATTCAAATATATACTAATTAATATAAATATTATATACACTCCAATCATACAACATAATATATAATATAATAATATATATATAAATATATATAATAAATATATGATAATATATATATAAATATCTATATATATATATATATATATTCTGTGTACTATAGTATATATATATTCTAATATATACTACCTAATATATATATATTAAATTACTTATAAATTATAATTATAAACTATATATAATTAATATATAATATATTAATAATATATTATTATAATATAAAATATAATATATATATATATATTATATTACTATAATATAATTATATATAATGACAAGTAATAATATAAATTTCCCTTCTTTTTCATACAAATTCAATGAATATCTTTGCTGATTTTTCAAAATTGAACACAAAGTTAATAATAAAAATTATTATATAACAAAAAATCAAAAATAATAAGCAATCTAATTATTCGTTAAAGATTAATTTATTATAATATTATTCAAATAAGCAAAGATTATTTAATCATTCATCACATATGAAATATTATGAAAGTTAAAATATATTATAATTATTATAGTTACGATGTAGTCTTAGTCAATTCTTTATAACGTAAACTCAAATCTTTTTTAGTTACTTTTTCATATCTAGTCATTGGTATTATCTATGACGAAAAATGGTACTTGAAATATCGTCATAAGGAGGTCGGGAGGAGATATCTTTGACCTGCAGCTATTAGACAGGTCGCAGAGTTCGAGACACTACACACACCTCTAATTTTCAAAGTAGATAAGTTGGGAGGAGGCCGAAACTATGCCCAACACTACAGCCTCTGTAATCACACAGTGAATGAATGTTAGCAAGGAGGAGCCGCGAAACTATGCATAACAACCCAACGCCTCGCCCATAGTTTATGTCCGCCGTATTCCTCACACCACTTAATTAAATAATAATATATTATATATAATAATAACAAAGTATCATTGGACATTAATTTATAAAAGGGGTATTAAAATTATATATATAATATCATTATATATTATAATATAAATATTTTATTATTAATATAAATAAAATATATATATAATATTAATATATATATATAAATAACAACCTAAATAACTTAATACCCTATATACCTCAATACCAAAAATCATAAATATATCCATATATACCTCAATAACAATAATACTTCATAAATGCTCCCGTCTTAAAATACTCCAAAAATTTATACTAATAATATATAAATAAAACAAGAATTCTTCAGTCAAGTAAATATCACTAACACCTATAACACTATAACATATAACACTAACATATAATTTACATCACTACTGTATAATATATATATACAATATCAACAATACATATAACACTATCTATATATACTCATATATTTCCATAAGTTGATATATATATATAGTATATAGTATCAATACATAGACCCCACCTCATAATCTATACTCATATATAATACCTATCTAATAATATAATATATATTATAGATACTAATGACTTTATAATATACTCACTCACTATAAAACTATCCTATAATAATTAATAAAAATGATATATATACTAATAATATATATACCCTAATACTCTAACCATCTTCATAAAGTAACCTACCCTACTACTATAAGATTATAACAGTAACTCTATACCATAAACCACCAATACCTAAAATATTAATATACTATAAAAGTTCTACAGGTCTTCAAACTACTCAATCAACAGTAATATACCTTAATTTATAATTATAAAATGTTTCATAGACTGTTAATATTTCAAAACTTGAATCGTGTATCGTAATGTTAAACTATAACATTGAAATATAGATAGATTTACAACGCTAGAATGCGTAATATGATGTTGTTAATGTAAGTATTAGTTTTCCATCAGACCGAAATTGAGTATCATCCAAGCTTAAAACGTACGGGCGATTTGAACTAGAAGAAGGGGGGGGAGGGCAGTCGGAGTTGTGAATATCGACCCCCCACCCCACTTCACCAGGCGTCAACGGACAGACGACCTGACATCATTGAAAGAACCAGAGTAATAACACGTGAGCAGCGTAGAAGCAATACTGAATCTATCTACATTGACATTATATGTAGCATGAAGATTATCGATCTGCAAGTCATTGAGTATGTCACAGGCTTATTAGAAATATAATCATGCGTTTGTCATAATATTAGAAATAAAGCGGAAGATTTGACACTATCTGTTTGGAGATATTATACAGCAAATATAAAAAATAGAATAATATTTAAACAGACTGATTACATAAATAAAATAACTGTTAATAAATACGATTAAAAGAGTAATTGCAGCTAATATAAAAGAAAAAATACTTTAAATCTTTTAAAACATAATACTGTAAAACAAATATCTATTACCTAAAATATATAGATAAATGCTACTATCTACACTTCTGTGTCAGAGGAATTGCAGATATAACTTAGAATAATGATGAGGAATACAAGAAATCTAAAAGGGGAAGCAAGGTTTAATCGAAAATTGCCATTAAATTTCACCTGTCAATTATATAAAGACATTCGATAACTACTAATCATATATACTTTATAGATATAATACTATATATAATATAATATATTACTATTATAGCTATAAATATATATATATATATATATTAAATATATATATATATAATAACAATATATATATTATATATATAAATATATATATAAAAATATTAATATATATATATATATATATATATATATATAAATATATTCATATATATTTAGTATATACATATATTTTACTTATAATCATCTATATATATATATATATATATAATAACATGATCATCTAATATACATCTAAAATTACACGTGATAATCAACATACCATCCACTAACACGGGTCAAAGAGCTATCTTACTAGGAGGGGTTGTTGCAAAAACTCTCAGACATCTTCATTCCTAGCCGACAAACTACAGCAAGACTGAGAATCAGACACAGGCTTTAAATGATCGAGAGAGATTTCCAGTACAGCCCAGCAGGAAAAAACAGAAGATGGAAGAAGAATCCACAGCATACAGAACGCTTGGCAAGCGCAGATGGCAATCCATAAGCGTCTGAACTAGCCCTAGGAGTTTACATTATTACCAACACAATATAATCTATGCCCTCACCAATCCCAAATCACATTCATAAAAACAATACTCTACACCAGCACCACCCCTTGTGCTAAGTATGGCGCGTTACATAGATTGGTGGCTCCGCGATAGAATCACGAACTAACTCGAGACCCCTGCCTGCTAAGCGAGTACCATATTAGACAAAAGACCGATATCAAAGAGACAACTCACATTATAAAACACTCAGCAGCGCAAATAAGATAGAGGGTCCAAGTAGGAATTGCTGGAAGATAATCACGTAACAGTTATTCATATTGATATTACACGCGCAAGAATTTTTCATACCTTGGCTTTGGACTTATCGAAACCGACCACACTACCACTTATAAGATCACCAAAAGCACGAGCGGTCGAGACAAAGAGCCCCAGAATATGAGAAGCTAAGCTATACTCCATAAAAAGAGGCGTTTGATGAGGCCTGTGTATATAAGCTGGAAAGCACTGAGAAGCAGGAATAAAATCATAGCAGCCTAATACGACACTACCAACAGTTATTACTTTGTGAGGCCGGCTCTACCGCAAAAATAATGATGATGTCTGTAAGGTATTCCAAGATTCTTTTGTTTATCAGATATATAGAAACAGCCAACGGACTCGATAAATTATATCTGTCACAGGATGAGATCGTAGTAGAAAAATCTGTCCATACGAATAGAAAATATAATATTAGGAAACGTCTCCTAGAGATGCAGTGCTCTCTTAGAGCAGCCTACTGGAAAGATCTCTCCGTACGATAAGGTTAATAAGCGAACTTTTAAAGATTGATATAATCTCAACACATGGTTTGAAGCTACACACACCCCGAGATACATTCTCTATCGTCCTCACAGATCCAGAAAGAGATAATACGACAAGGATTAAGAAGCTCAAGCAGCGCGAATTCTCAATGTATAGATGCAGGGAGCACGCTATTCTCGCAAATGAGTTGGAAGAATCACGGTCACGTTATCGCAATACTCAGTGCATAGAGTTCGATGTGCAGGTGAGAAGATCATTAATGAAGCCAGAGTAGCGCATAAAGTACGCGAGATTAGCCCACAAGACACCGTGAGGAACACAATCTATTGACACTCAGAACACTAGGATAGAACGCACAGCATCGCTCATTCACACCAACCAGCCGATATTAAGCGACTTCTGAAAGTACACACTACGACTCAGTACGCAAAGAGAAAGAGGACCAAGGAGGAGGAGCTCTTCGTGACCGATGCAGCGAACGCGTGCCACACAACTCCAGCGAATAAAACTGCCCTGGATTGTAAAAGCGCTCCAACGCAAGTCTCCGTAGTTCCTGCTTACTGGCCGAAAAACCACTAATCCTCCATCTAAAGTGAAAACGCTAATAAATACGTAGTCAGAACCTCAAGAAGAAGCCGACAGCCGTAATGGCGAGGATATAGGAGAAGATAAGTGAAATGAGATTCTCAGCATGAATCTAATATAAGATTAAATACAGCGTGTTGACTGTATGAGTATATACAAACGATCTCTAAGCATATAATCAAGTAAACAAAGTGAAGCCTACCACAGGATGCGATCACGTTTGCGCAAGTATCGCAGGGCCTTCCGCGTTCTTTTCGAAGCAATATCTGTGCTATGGAACATCGTGCAGTGCTATGCAACACCTGTGACGCGAGAATGTATACTATAAGTATTAGGAGCACATAAGCGCATATAAGTTAAATCAACATGTATATTAAAAAAAGATTTACTCATAAGCATACCTCTCTCCTCACAACACTCGGCGCGAAGCGAAATGCTCATCCAGCCGTGTCACCCTTCGCCTTTCTAAGTTCCACATGACTTTCAGGCAGCCCAATACGCAGTCCACCGATGAAATGCTATCATAAGGCACGGCATACGGACTCCCCTGCGCGACAGAAGCGTGCGTAGAGGAGGGCCTGCTCATGAAAGTCGTCCCCGGGTTTAGTTAGACGTCGATAACATACGAAGGCCGAAGCGAATCGGCTTTTCTCCTCGCGAGTAATCAGCAGCAACAGTACTCAGACTCATGACTTTCCGACACTAAGAGGAGGATCTCGTACAGCTTTACTACGAAGCTCTCGTTAGAGACAACGTCTTTTGGCAAACAAGGCCATCGAAACGCATCTCTACTACGTAGGCCAAGCATACTCTAGAAGGTTACGCGCACTTTCTCGTTTTTGATGAACGCTCGCTTTCTCGACCGCAAGAGCTCATCCTACAACCCCCGATTCTTTCCTAAGCTGAATGAAAATTGCAAGTTAGTGAGTTAGACAGTAACGAGAATTATTTTTGCACACACTCCGGGATGGACACAACGCGCCCTTCTTTAGCTCTGAATGGCAAGAGACACGACTACGTATATCAAACCACTAAGTTTATGAGGAGAGAAAGATTTAGTCGACGCACACGCCATCGACATGCACTACCATCCCTCAACCGATTACAGCCTCCACTTCTTATCGCAGTACAGTCGATGCGTCCACCAGAGCATAGCATGTCCACTTCCAAGGTTATAAGTTAGCCGTAGATGCTCCGACAATGATCCCTTATAATCACAAATCCAAATACCTCGGCAAAGTCCCGATCAAACACAGTGTTCTAGAGAAGCATCATAAACAACCGAGTTAGTCGTCAGAATTCTAATACGATAGCGAACACCTCACAAGCGAATAGTGGTTGTATTTATCTTCACGAGAGAAGTAAACTCAGTGGTGCTTAAAAAAAACGGTAAAAGTGTGCTCTCTCAAGAATTGGTTGGGACGATCGCGAAGTGCCGTCGGCGATCTTTTATTAGTTTGCTCAAGATAGTCTGCAGACTGATTGAGATCCGCGAACTACCTCTTTCCCCCCCTAGATCATTGTCACTCCGCGGGATCCAAATCATCATCAGATGCTCTGCTGTGCATTGAAATACCATCAAACAATAGAAAGGACCAACCTTCCTCCTAGTTATATTGATGGGATGACGAACGCAAAACCTATACTCCAACAATACAAGTCTCCTGCAGAAGGATAGTATCAAAATGTCAACTCCAAAAATTGGCGCCTCGAAATCATTGTACTTTGTTTAAGAGAGTACAGTAACAAGAAGCACAGATTAACACATTGTCTACGCTCGCCACGCACTCTCCGATATAGTATTTATAAAGCCCACATATGACACACTTCGGTAAAGCTATACCGATGAGATTATAGAGATTTCTACTCTCCAATCAGAATACGCGCGCTCGCTTCTATCGGAGCTGTTTTCTCGTTTGAACATCAGGACACAATCCATCACCACCCCTCACAAACGGAAATCTATGAAAATACAGTCTGAAGCTTTCGGACTTAAATCGCAATTCACCTGACGCTTCTCACGCGCTCGCACTTCCTTTCATGCCCTCTGATCGTCTCAGCACAAGAGCAACAGGTTAGCAGGCTCTAACGTTAAGACAGAGGCTGAATCATTAATGCGAGCGCACCAGCTTATCGAGTCTTCAAGCACTCCGCGCGATGTTCTAAAAGAAACCAACGTAAGATAGACAAGTCCGCTCAGCCATTCTGTGCCTAACTTTCCTCAAACCACTTCCCCCACCACCTCCCTATTGACTCTATAACAATTATTCGAAATTCATAATTAAACAAAATCAATTCTCTTGACAAATAAACATAGCAAATTCACAAAATATACTGAATAGAAAAAAACAAAACAGTACTGAATACGAATAAGAGACAATAAAAACATTGTGTAATGCGCATAATTAATTATCTTGCAACGCCCTGTAACAATCTAAATTTAAAAAGGAAATTATAAAACGTTAAAATACACATACAGCTAAAGAGCAGCATTCACTTGTAATCACGAAAGTCATAAAAACACCACAAAATCCTACCCAGACACTAAACCTACAAGACTACTTAAATCTCTATACCTCTCAAATTACACACGCAACACTCTCCACTCTCACTCCCACATATGGATATCATCATATATACTACAACTATATATATAACTATACCTAATATTTATATATACTATCATATTCTATATATAAATGAAATTCTAACCTCAGAATCAAATATATTATATATATATACTAATATCAACAAATATAAACTAATAAATAATATATATATATCAAATAATTGAATAAATAATTCTATATATACAATAATATATTAATTTCAAAATAAATATTTAATTTAATCAAATAATATAAAATCTATCTTATGTATATATATATTATATCTAATATATTTATTATATATATAATATATTATATATATATTATATATCATATTATATATATAATATATATTGTTATGTTATTAGGCATATGGAAAGCTGAGATTCTGAGCTCCGCAGAACTCGTCGGATAGATTTGAATTATTATTTAAATACGATTTTATTTTGAATGATATTTTTGGATAAGTTTTTTATTTTTGAAAATTTTAGACAATTTTTATTTTGGAAAATAAAATTGTCTCGTGGGAAAAGGTCCTTACAAGGTGACTTCACAACCTGATTCCTAAGATACGCGTGAACAGATCATAATAGACAGGTATTGATTATTCTTGGTTCTCTCTGGGTTTCTACCTTGGTTCTATCATTGGAAATACGATTCAACGTGTGGATTCTATCAGTAATTGAGTAATCATCATTGAAGACTTATCTCTTGTTTTACGATATAATTGAAGAGACCTGATTCACGAAAGCTCTACTACATTAGTGAGTCTTAAGAAGAATACAGGCTAGATAATTATTGGATCGTTTAGAAGACAATTGAGGAATATTGTTCTTGAGAAGAGATTACGAAAGTCTTGTGAGTACTCAGAGTGAAATACTATAGAATGGATTGGATAGTAACCAGAAGAGGGACTTGTAGGAAGCTATTAAAAAGAAAGTCATATTTGTATTGAGAAGTTGTCATACGACATTGAAGAGCGGACTTCTCTACTGAATTCAGAAACTTAATAATATTGTAAAGGATTTACCTTCTAAAGGAAAGGACTACTGAATAGTTGTGAGTCCTCTGTGCTGTGGAGTATTCTGGAATTCTGAGACCTTGTGATTATTCGCTGTACTTCGTGTCTGAAGTGAAAGGTTACTTTGTGAAATCATACCCTAGACAATTTGATTAATTTTATTTTGTGTTTTGAATAAATGAACTTCGGGAATTGTCACGTTATTTATTGAAAAATCCCCATCTTGTGACAATAAATTGGGGGCCTGTCCGGGATTGTAAGTAAAATTTAACGAAAACTTTAATTTGAGGCGTATTGTTTACTTACCGTTGTGATAGTAAGCCATTGTAAAGAACTTTGGAAACAAGTATTTGTTATTAAATTAGAAATGGAACAACGCGATCAACTATCAAATGAAATGACTGAACTCGAAACTCTTATGCAGTGTTGCGATAATCTAGAAATATTCGGAAAAGAAGCTGTAGAATTTATCGAATATTTGCTAGAAGTACAATTACCTACATAAGTGAGAGAAAGGCTGATAGAGAGAGAAGCAGCAGAGAGACAAAGAGAAGCAGAAAAAGAAGCGGCAGAGAGAGAAGCTATCAGACAAGCTGCTGAAAGAGAAGCTGCTAAAGAAGCGGCAGAGAGAGAAGCTACCAGACAAGCTGCTGAAAGAGAAGCTGCCAGAGAAGCTGCAGAGAGACAGAGAGGAGCAGCAGAAAGGGAAGATGCAAGAGCAGAAAGACAAAGAGAAGCTGCTAGAGAAGAAAGAGAAGCGAAGACACTAAATGAAAGTTCAAAGATGGCTACTGTTGCCATATCAAAGTATGGAAACAATCGCAACTCTGAAAAACGAAAATGCGAATCTGAGTTCGTCTCCATTCAGCAGAATATGAGAGAGAAACTTACCTCAGCGGAAAACGAAGTTCAGCATCTCAGATCTGTTTATGAAAGAAAATTAGGAAAGCGACATTGGTTATCAAGGCTTACGTGAAGAGTTAATTGGAGGCAGTGATCTGAACATTCTTTTGACTTTGAGTCGGAATGATATTTCTGCTATTGTAGAAATAATTTTGAAGAAGATTCAAAGTCTCAGTACTGCACATTCTACAAGTTCGAATGCTAATTTATTGGAGGAAGTTGCGATTGGTAGTGAATCAGTGAAGAAGCCTGAAATGATAGATGCATCGGTTGAGGATTCGATAGTTGATATTTCTAGCGAAGTCAAAGATGAATCTATGGAAGGACCTAAAGACAAGTCTTTAGATGAGGAAGAGAATCTAAATCTTGGGAAAGAAAAAGAAAGGTGATTTCTTCGAAGCTGGAGAAGGACTGTGATATGATTGTGTTTGGGTTCACTAGAAACCAGAGAACAAAGTTCCAGTAGAAAAAGGAATGGCAACAACTTTGAAGGAAAACACTTGATTCAGAAAACACCCACTGAAGATTTGAGATTACCTACGAGGATTGCGGATTGAAGCTCTTTTTGTTAAAAGAAAAGCCCCTGTTTCGTTTCTTATAGGGGCGTGCGTTATTTATTAGGCATATGGAAAGGAAATTTGAGCTTTCCGCAGAACTTCTCGTCAGATGATTTGAAAAATTGATTATTTTAAAAAATTGATTTTATTTGACTGCTATGTTTTCGTCGATCGATGTTTTTTTATTTAAAATATTTTAAGCAACAATTTAATTTTGGAAAATAAAATTGTCTTCGCTAGGAAGAAGGTCTTACAGGTGACTTCACACCTGATATCCTAGATACGGTGAAAGATCATTATAAATGAAGGTAATTGATTATTACCTGGGTTCTCGCTCTGGGGTTACCTTTGTTCTATCATTGGAATACGATTCAACGTGTGGATTCTATCAGTAATTAAGTACATCAATCATTGAAGACTTTATTCCTTGTTTTACTGATATAATTGAAGAGACCTGATTCACGAAAGCTCTACTACATTAGTGAGTCTTAAGAAGAATACAGGCTAGATTATTATTGGATCATTTAGAAGACAATTGAGGAATATTGTTCTTGAGAAGAGATTACGAAAGTCTTGTGACGACTCAAAGTGAATCATTTTCCAGAATTCTTTCATTTATAAAAACGGAAAATGATGAAGCTATTAAAAAGAAAGCTTCCGTATAATGAAGCGAAATCTGGACTCTTTAGACTTTTCATTTCCATCCCCCACCACCATTGGTTGCTCGTCTCTCCTCTCCCCCCCCTCCCCTCTCTCTCTCTCCTCATACTCTCTATATCAGCGACTCCTACTCTCTCTCTCAATCTCTCTCTCATTCTCTTTCTCCCTCTCATTCTACCTCTCTCTCATCTCTCATCTCTCTCTCTCTACTCTCTCATCTCTCTCTCTCTCCTCTCTCTACTCTACTCTCTCTCTCCTCTCTCAACTCTCCTCTCTCTCTCTCTCTACTCCTCTACTCTCTCTCTCTACTCTCTCATAATCTTTAACAAATATAATCTCTCTAGCTCACTCTAACTTGCTACTCTCTCTCTACTCTCTCTCTCTCTCCAATCTACTCATCTCTCTCTCTCTACATCATCTCTCATCTTCTCCATCTCATCTCCATCTCTACTTCATCTCACATCGATCTCTCTCTCTCCTCTCATCTCTCTCTCTCTCTCTACTCTCTATAACTCTCTCAATTAGCTGTGATGCCTTCTTCTGTGTTTGGCACCGCTACTTCAATAAGGATATCTAGCATCACTGTGCATCACTAACGTCAAGCCCACCAGCTCAGTACGTGCCTTCCCATTTATTGCTAGACAACCTTCGCCCCTCCTTTTATATTCCTCTGCCACGTGCATTAGTTTTAACGTACTTGCCGAACGCCGCCATCTCCAGCCTAGAACGGGAAATACAACAGAATTGCGCCCGCATCCATAGGGTGCTGGCTTGCGGGGCCACCTGACGCTTTTCACAAACCGCAGAAAAACAGAACCGCATGCTGGTCCGCTGAAGAAGCTGTCGAGGCCGCCATGATAAGTCTTCCCACACATTGGCCCTTTGCAGCTCTCCTGTTAAGAAGGTGCCCGCCAAGTTCCAATAATAACCATTGGTGGCTTTGACACCTAGAATAGAACGTACTTAAACATATGTCCCTCACATCACCTTCACCTCAGATCAAACTGCTGCCATTCTCTAGACTTATGTCACCTAACTTCTAAAACTTGGGGTGCTTACAGAAAAACTTTACTCTGGCTATTTATTGCAATGGTCCAATCAAAACTGGACTATGGATGCACTATCGATCGACAAACTTCCATAATAAATTCACATCCTCCTTACATCTACTTGACCCCGTTCAAAATGAGGCCAGTCTTCAAATTGTTCCTTTTCACGCAGTTTTATCTTACTTTTATGACGGGAACTGTGAGCTGTGGTTGTACCCTCCCCTCCGTGTGTGTGGGACGTTAACGACAGTTTCAAAATTGGCTCACCACCCGGCCCTATTCAAAGTTGCCTTCTCCGCTTACCTTACAGAATCTGCGGGATTAGTGGAGGTTTACTCCACAATGAGATCAAAGCTACAGCATGGAGGTGCCCGACCGATCCTCCAGAATACTCATATATGGATTATTTACTGCCAATCACAAAAGTTCCTGGTCTTGACTCCACATCCGCGCAACAAGAAGGAACTTTGGAATTTTGTTGGGTTTGTTACATGTTGGAATTCCAGGTAATGAACAGGCAGACGCGGCAGCTCTTCGGGCGACTACTACAATAACTAAACAGGGACATCTCCCCATCTCCCCGCTACCGATTACTATGCCATCCTAAAGGATGAGTTTAATGGGCGCTGGCTTGAATGCTGGGGAGAGGACATCCAAGGAACCAAACTCTGCGGAGTGGAACCCTTCATTGGTAGAGGGTCCTTCGCGTCCCGTCCTAGGCTTCACCGAGAGGTCATCCTGGCTCGTTTTCGCAATTGGTTCTCAATACTCCACGATGACACTTACATGTGTCGAGGCGATTAGGATGTACGCTTAGGCCAAAGGCCACAGTTAGCGACGCGGCAGGCCATTTGTAAAGCGCATTTGCCCATTTTATAAATGTCTGCCCAAAAACCGGGCATTTATAAAATTATCAGTAAAGGATGTATTATTGACAGCATTTGAAAAGAAACCATTCAAAGAATAGTTATTTCATTTTTCCCATTTATATATTATATAATATATATATACTAATATATACATAATATAATATAAATATTATAGTATACATATTATATAATATATATATATATATATACTATATATATATAATATATAATATATATATAATATAATATAGTATATATACTATATAAATATATATATATCTATAATATATAATGCGCACAGCGGTTAAAAGCTAGAAAAGCGATCGCGTTTAATTGTACTAAAAGCACAATTGTTTTGAAGGTTTCAAAAAGGAAAGATGTTTGCGCCCCGAAATTATATAAGCGAGCGAAAAGGCGAAAATACTAAGAAGATGCCATAGCCGTAAGAGGAAAAAAGAAATTAAATGAACAGTTTGGCAAGGGGAGGAATGAAATGGGCGAAGTACAAAGGAGCTAGGAACCTCTTCTGGAAGGAAGCCCGAAAAAGTTAAAGAAATGAGAATAAACGGGAAATCGTGAATTTAGGAATCAATGAATAAGGGATGGTGCTTTCTGCTAACAACTTAATGAAAATGGTATTAACTTACACTATTGAAAAACACTTTGAAAATTCTTAGTTTAATAGACAGTAATGAAGAGGTGAATAGTGAATGTGTGTGCGTTTAATGCATTGCAAGAAGGAAAAGTAAATAATTCTTGGGAGATGAACCATCATTTAGAAAAGGACGGAGGTAATGGGCGTAGAGATGAGACAAAGTTATTGAAGAATAAAAAAATCTGCACGGTATACGATGAAATACTGGTGAAATTTGAGTGCAAGAAATGGAGGTGAAATGCGTTGTTAAGAAGTGCGCGGTTGTCGGGCCAAGTGTGTAACAAAAGCGCTCTATGGAAGGTATAGTTTCCGAGGGATTTGAGGAGAAGAGTAATAGTACCCTTATTATAAGCGCGAAGAGGGATAAGAGGTAACTGTAGGAATTACTAGGGACATTTTTGAGTTTAAATTGAGTGGATGTAAGGGCGAACGAATAATATTTGGCTTGCGTATTTGGTTGAAAGATGCTTCGAGTGACTGAGGGGGACTCGATTCGTGAAGATTCAAGGAAATGCGTTTAGCATGTTAGGTAGTGGATGTCGCTGAATCAAAATCTTTACATTGAAACAAGTAATTGAGAAAATGAGAAGAGAAAATAAGAGAAGAATATGTATTTAGGTTTTATGGTTTTGACCATCAAGTCGTATTGATTTAGGGATTAAAATCGGGAAAAGGCTCATATGGCAGGTCCTAAGTGCAATATATGGTCCGATTTGGTGGTAGGCTTCTGAATTGGAATCAAAAGTATATGTATGAAGATAGTGAAGTGTGTGTAAGAAATAAATGGAGTTGAAAAGCGTGGGGTTTAATATTAATAGAAGGACGTGAGGCAGGGATGTGTTTGTGTTCTCCTTGGTTAATTCCAGGGTAAATGAGAAAGCAGTATGGAAAGAATTTAAAGATGTTATTCAGCATTGGAAGGTGTTTAGAATGATGGAGAATATAGAAGAGAGTGGAGAGTGCTCATATCTATTATATGTGGATGATTTGGTCTTTGTGTTGAGAATCTGAAGAGTGTTTGAAGAGGATTTGGTAGAGCGGGATTTCAGGCAGCAGGTGTGTCAAAAGGAGTCGGGTTTGAAAGTAAAAAACGTAGATAAGCCAGTAAGAGTTATTGGTTCTGATGAGGAAAAGTCCTCGCGTCATGTTGATGTTATGTTAGATGGATGAGCAGCATGGAAAAAAAGTGTCGCAGGTATTAAATGAATTTAGGCCATAAGTAATTATGTTGGCATGAAAAAGGTCGAAATGTGACTGATGCAGAGATATGTAGCTAGGAAAGTTCGTGGGAATGGTGGGAAGGGTTGGCTGGAGCAATTACATACTAAAGATTATCATTAATTCTTTGATGGTTTGGATGATAAAACGGACCTTTTTAGTTTCTTATGAGTTGTTACTATTAGTATTCTCTACTATATCCGACACGCGTAATGTATAAGATTACCTGCTTATGTCGTCAATTGCTTATTTATAGTGATAAGAAACTATGGCGTCTGGAACTAAGAGGTGATAGACATGCCTAAAAGTATACATTATAAGTGTTATCAGAAATGGATTTAATCTCACTAGAGAGGGACTAGTCGCGTTATGAGAGTAATGAGCAAAGGAATTTTGTATAAAAAAGTGAGTCTGGAATGAAACGCCATTAGGGAGTTGCGTAGTGTGAATGAAGAAAGGAGTAAATTAGGAGAGCAATAAATGAAAAAGTGCATTTGACGATGGTTTAGTCATGTTTCGGACGAAGGCACAGCAATACTAATGGACTTAGATAGTCGGAGTGTGGTTTAATGCCGAAATCAGGCTACTAGTTGTAAGTGCTGCTGTGCGAGAATTGACCTGGCATGGACGACGGACTGCATCAAGTAAAATAGTGATGCATTGAGTCCAGGTAAATAGGATATCAATTAGCCATTGCCGAAAAAATAAAAATTTAAAATAGTTTTTCTCGAGAAAACGACTGGCGTATTGTTTGTAAGTTTGCCAGAAGGCGAGCAGAAAGGAAAGGTGCCATAATAGGAGCTGAGAGAAGATATAGGTTGAGGTTTCCATCGATCTGTGGGAAAATATGGTTGCATCGGCCTCGCACCCTAGGGCCAAAGAGGATGAACCCACATTGACGAGAATGCCATAGTGAGAAAAGTTCCCTTTTGGCAATCCGCATGAAACTCTAAGCTGATGGGAAATTTTTACATGAGAAAACATGACATGTGACGACGTTCATCACAGTAAAGGGATATAAAAGGGGCGAGCATAAGTAAAGCAGGCTGGCTTTCTTTTCGACTGTAACGTCAATATTCTATACTACCTACTTTTATGCTTTATCCAGATGCATTAACTGCCGCTTAATACCCCCCAGAAGTTTTCGGGGAGAGAAGATAGGTGATTATAAACTTATATTACTATATATATAATAATAATATATATAGTATATTATATAATATATATATATATATATATAATATAATATATAAATATAATATACTACTATTATATAAATATTATATATAATATATAATATATTATTATATATATATATTATATATAATATTATATATATACACTCAATATATACATATTAATATAAAAACATAAACTACATAAAGAAATGATAACAGAAATAATTATATATAAAGTAGCACTCCATTATAACTTTCTAAACAACATGTTTTTAAATTCTATGTTCGGCACCTTATGCGTAAGATTTGTCTCTCTATGCTACGAGAGCCAAAAAATTTTTTTAGTGTATTGAGTTGGTTTATAAATGTATATAGTTTCATATATTACCGATGATATTTTCCTGTAATTTTTTCAGATACCACTTTTTCGTCATGATAATGATATCCAGTCAAGATCAAATTATTAAGAATATCAAAAAAGAAAATCTCAACTCTAATAATGATACATACTACTTTGCAGGGAACATCCACCCGGCACAAAGAAGCGAAAACTTCTACAGCGGAAAAGGCTGCGACTTCGAATTCCGATGCGACAAATTGTATCGCCCCTAAACGAAAGAGTCTGCCAGGAACAGCTTTCCAGCAAAAACGCACTGGAAAAAGGCTGCGACTTGCAAATCGCCTACAGAGAGTATCTCAACAGAAGCGGACTATTTATACTTAATACCTTTCATTCATTTAGTATCTTGATCAGCAAATTGTGCTAAAAAATAATATATATACCTGAGAATTATGATTACAATTTAAAAAATTACCATCCTCTATATAATAGAATTGCATACTTGCTCATTAAAGACCCATCACCACAACCTTTAGCAGCTATATCGTAACTGCCCCTAATATAATTGGTGAATACCCATGAGAGTTAAGAACACACCCACATTTTCTAATCCAGCATGCCTCTGAATTACATAATAACGAAAAAAACACACAAAAAAAGAAAAAAAAAATCGATAAGGGAAATAGAGTTAACTCATTTTAATTAACACATATAAAATGGCTTTCCAGGTATACTCTTCGACGAGAAAAGTGGACTTTCATCAAACCAACATTAAAAATTTTCATTTTAACTATCCGCATTCTGGTCTATCGTCTCGTATTTGGTCTATAGCAATCCACTGTTCGAGGATTTCATCGTAAGACATATGTTTTGATTTCCAATATCTCGATTATGTGAAAGCTTTTCCATCTAATTTTAAGTTTGTTATTATCAATAGTAGAATTACAAACATTGATTAAACTACGAAACTTTTTGAATTCCTTTTTCGAGAAAATATCTAAAACTGGTTCTCTAGTGACCGCTACCCTTTTTCAATGGTATTGAAGATAATTTTTCACAAATAATAGGACCTAAAAAATTTCAAGCCAATTTCGACCTCTACATATGTAAACTTTCCTTAAATGCGTATGGATTTCTTTCATCAATTTAAGGTTTGGATTATGGGCAGAATTCATTTTTGGATTCCACTACGAACTTGATTCCTTTTCGAATTCTAAAATGGTTTTTATGACCTCTCCCATATATATGATGAAGAAAATTTATTCAAAATAAAAAGAACCTAAAACTTCAAGCAACTTCGTCTCCTACAATATGTCAAGCAGATGTTTCTCTCCGCACTAAACATAAGAACTTTGAAAAAACTTACGATGCTAAAATCCGTCAATTGGTCAAATCAATGGCATACGTTAGATAACATCTTAATACTGAACCTTTATCCTGGATTATAATGGTTAAGATTCAAACCGATTAGTATAAGTACTTAACAACTCCAAATCTCACGATCAAATATCTCACAACCTGTGACCTAGATTAACTCCTGAAATTATGATATGTTTCATAGATTCAATAAAGGTTTTGGACGACACGAAGATATTTTTTTGGAACTTTACTGCAATATTTAAATGTTTGCTTTATTATGTTCTCTCGTTTATATATTCAACTGAATACTAAACCAAGATACATGCCATGATTGTTTAAATAGCACCCTTTTAGAATTTCCCTTGATATTACATATAAAACTACATGATACCTCTTCGATCACTTCTATACTGTATTCACCACCAATACTTGATGTAATATATGTTTAGATCTTCGGACCTGGTAAAACGCCAGATTTTAATGCTCTCGGTTATTGAATTATTACTTTTCAGCACAATCATTCGATGTATGAACTATTTTTGCCCTTCATATGTGGACTTTACTAGATATGTACACTTCGCGCAGACCATAATCTAAATTCATCCCTCTTGTATTGAAAAATCTTTATTAAATATTAAATGACATTTTTTCCGTACCAATTCCTAGGAATTTTGTCCTATTAGGATAGTTATATTATTATAACCATAACCTTTATAAACTACTTGCTCTCTTATTAAAGTCGCAGGATAAGAATGCTAGCATTCCCCTCCATTATTTACTTTACTCAATCCATCCTGTGGAAGACGCGATTTTTCAAATAATTTTTTATCGAGTTTTGACTGTTTTCTCTGTTTCTGATAATATTGCAAATAAGCAAAATTTGGCAACCTCGACGCCGCCTGTGCAAAAAACTTTTTAGCATAATAGAGACTCGACCTATTAAATTACAGGTAAAAGAATCACCAATCCCTCAAATTTTAAAGAGCTTCTATACTCCAAGGCACGAATCAGCGATGTACCAACCGTCATAGTCGGAACGATCATCTAACATTACTAAGAGCATCAGAGTCATCATTAGAAAAAAATAACTCACTCAATAGCTCTATTCACTCTCTTCCAGGAAATGACCATCTCTCTCTTT
>JABUQX010124762.1:0-10751 GCA_015478945.1 Trachelipus rathkii | reverse complement strand
TACAATTAAGCTCAATCCTGTGATAAACCACCAATTGACTTAAATAGATTAATCCAGAATTATTTATTTTGGGCTCAAAAGACACGAATACATCGTGTGCCAATTACGTAGCCCCTTTCAGAAAATTACCTTACCTATTAAAGTTTTGTACTTGACTACAAACTACAAGTATTGGTTAATTAATTTAAAACTTATAATGTTATTGTATCTTCTGAATAAAAGATTTATTATTCAATTAAATTATACCATTATTATTTTTATTATTGGTTTAATATATATTGTCGCCGTCCTGCTACTAGTAAATATTGTATATATATTAAAATATCTCATTCTACTTATTATATAATGTTAAAATCTTAATATTTTACTAAGAAGCTTGATGAAATGTCCCCAGTGTGCGAAACTTGTTCTAATTCAATAAAATTGTTTAGTTTGTTTCTCCGCCATAATGCTTTATCGTTACGGTATTAAAGTTTAGCTACAGAAAGACACCAAAACTCCATATGAATTGCCTACCTACAATAGTAAGTAACTACCTATATAAGATATTATAAATAGTAATCCCGTAAAATATAAGCATATATATATTATAAGCTACAAATTAGACATGTTTACAAAAAAAAAACATTATTACTATAATATATAAATACCTATATATATAATTATATTAAAACTCACATCAACCCAACACAACATATCAATCTAAATATAATAGTATAATATATAATATGCTAATAATAATCTTCTTACTATATTGCCATAAGTCATCATAATTAAAACAATCAAAGGGTATCACTATATACCACAGTAATACTATATATAGAACTTTAAATATATAAAATACTATATATAAAAAAAAATATAACAAGTAATAAAAAAAATTAAGAAAATCGGATAATAGTATATCTATATATAATAACGTAAAGAGAAGTAATATATGCATTACACAGTCTCTTCAAACCTATGTCAATAATAATATATTTAAATGACAAATATCGGTAGCGTCTGATTTTTACAGTTTACTCTTTGGAAATAAGTAATCAATAAGATATAATACCCTTAATTACCTATATAATAAAACAATTATATATATTATGATATATATATAAAAATATATATATTATTAATATATGTATATATATATATATTATAATTATATAATTATATATATATTAGTATATATATATATATTATATTATATTATAATATATATATATTTATATATTATATATATATATATATCTTGATACGAATGCTTAACCATCAGTCTCCAGAAAGGCTCACGAGCCCTGCCACGTGACGGGCAACCTCCTGCTTAACCATTGTGTCATCTATCGATGCACATCCCATCCGACCAATCAGCTTCATCCATGCAGGCATCCGCGTGTCCCCTTAATTGAATCCTCCCCCTGTTCTCTCCATACTCATCCGCCGGTCCTTCTTATCTAATCGGCCACTCCCGCTTGGGTCTACCACCTACCCCCTTACCACCTACCACTACGGCAACTCTCTCTTCCTGCTATCCTCCCAGGTATGTCCACCCACCATCTTGTCTCGGGCTGAGCGTCCACTTTACTTCCATTCATCGGTTCACACACACGCCTCTACCCTCCACTCTGTCTCGTATTCTCAACTCTGTCTCTCCTACGTCTTTTCCAAATCACCGGTCCATCAACACATCTCAAACTCCGCTTCTACTTGAAATCTCTCTCCTTCTCTCACCTGTCCATTGCTCCATTCAGTGTCTCTGCCCCAATACAAACAGTAGTGGTGTCAACACTCCCTCGTTTATTTGCTCTTACTTCACCCTCTTCCTGTTCATCTATTTACCTTTCAAAGATCGGGGCTAAACTGACTCTATTACAGTCTGCCATACTCTCAAACATCCTACTTGCTCTAATCTTTCCCTTGCACACCCCTTCTTCCAAATCGTGGCTCCTTAATGGAAATAATATCTGTCCACATTTTTAAGTCCTCTACCATTCTACCTCCAACCTATCAACTCCTTACTGTCCTCCTCGCTCCCTACCTCCTCCTATCCTCCTCCTACTCCCTCCTCCTTCCCCTCCTCCTCGCCTCCACCTCCTCCTCCTCCCTACTATCACATCCATTATTCTCTGTGTTCTCCACTATTCATTATGTAATCCACGCTCTCTTCTCCACTTTTTCTGCGAAAGCACACAGCACCCATATTGCACTCAACCTCTCACCATCTCCCACCTTCCAAACATCGCCAATTCTCTGCGATATACGTATACCATTGATGTCTCCTTCAACTCCTCAACTAAATCTCTTTACACCTCTATGACTGTGTCCAAATACACGCTATAACCAGTATCGGCGACAACACACTACCGTGCCTTCTACGTTTACCTTCAAACCATTCCTCGATTTTATTCCTTTTCTTACCTTACCCTCTAAGCTATCACATAATGTATTTCTTACCTGCTTTATCAGTCTACTTAATATAATATATATAATGATATATCCATAAATATATATGTATATCTAGATATATATATATATTTATACAGATATACTATATATATATACTATAATATAATATCTATATATATATCATATATACATACCAGTATATATATATATATATATGTATGTGTATATACTTATATATATATAAATAATATATATTAGTGATATATTAATATACTATTATATACTATATATAATATATATATAACATTAAATATATATACGTACAATACTACATTCATATGATTAAATATTGTATTCTTATTTATACTATCTATATATTATTCTATATCATATAATATATATATATATTATTAATATATAGTTACTATACTATATATATTATTATACATATATACTATATATATTATCTGCATACTTTAATAATTATTATACTATATATATATATATATATATTTATAATATATATACGTATATATATAAGTATATATAATAATTACTTATTATAAATATATATTATATTCATTATACATTTATTCATTATAATATATCTATACTATATAATATGATTATTATATATATAATATATATATATATATATAATTATAATAATATCTATTAAATTTATAGATTATCATATTATAATAATAATATCATATACTATACTATCATATATACTTATTATATATATATGTATAATATATACCTATATATACCAGTATATACAACATCATATTCTGTATATATATATATTAACTATATATTATATACTATAGTATATAATAATATATATATAGTATATATACTATATATATACAGTCTCGTATATATAACTATAATTATATATATATATACTAGTAGTATACTATATATATATCATATACTACTATATTATATAATATAGTATATAATATATATATATTATACATATATATTATATATATAATTATATATATACGATATATATATATTATATAATATATATATATAATATATATATATATGATACTATATATATTATATATAATACTATATATATATATATATTATACATATATTATTCTATAATATATATATACATTATATATATACTTAATATAATATATATATCAGTATAGTATTATCCTATATTATATAGTATATCATATATTACTATATACATATCATATACATATATATACTTATATATAATAATTACTCACTATATATACGTATATTATATATATATATAATTATAATTTTATATACTATATATAGTACTACTATATATATACAATTGAATACATACTAGTATATATAGATGTACTATATATACGTTGATATACTACCTATATATATATATAAATACTTATATATTAAATATAATATATATATACATAAACTTATATTACTATATATATATATACTATATATTATACAATAATATATCATATATATATATAATATATACTTAAATATTATTGTATTGGAAATGAAGGACGGAGAAGTCCTTTGTGTTTTACAAATTTTCTTGTGATGGCTGCGCAGCCATCACTACGTGGGTAGCATCCTGCGGCAACTTACAGTTAGGATCGACGAGCACCGGGGTATTTCTTCTCGGACTTAACAAACCTTCTTGTCCCCAGCCCACTCCACCATCCCGAGAATCAGTTCTCACACACTAATAAACTATCACCCTCGTAATCACTCCCATTCAATTCATACTCGCCACACACACCGATAAAAAACCAAACCTACATATTTCTGGACTCTTTGTTCCTAACAATAATCTTAAGCCTCGCATCTCTAATAACGCCAGTGGTTTCCATCTTAATCTACAATTACTATGGAAGTCTCGATTTCTGTTCGCGTCTCACACCTCGTTTGCCTAATTAGAATGTAATTGCTATTTTTAACTAGTATGACTATCTGCCTGACAATTGATTGAATATTTATTAGCTTTTGAATTTGCGATTATGAATTAGGGTTGACATGAACATGCACAAATTATTATAACTGTTTTATTATTATTTTTGCAATCGTTTTTTATTATTTCCATTTTCCTATTTTTATTTTATTTTTATTTTCTTTTTTCATTTTATTTCTTTTGGAGTTTAGTTTTTGTTTCATTCCTTGCAATTTTATTTGTTCCCCCCCCAAACCCCATTCATCCCAATATTTTGCTATTTGCATCCCATGTATATAATGTCAATTATTTTCTTAAATTTTCCCTTTACAAATTAGTTTTGCGCTGGTCGCTAGTGTGTTCCTTCACCACATTGTCGTATTATATTATTATATTCACATATATCATAATTATTATTATTATTATTGATTATTCAATTATATTATTATTTGATTATTATTATTATTAAATAGGTTACGTGAAAGTTCTGATCGTTTTATTTTATTTATATGTTTTTATTATGTTAGTATTCCTGAAGGATGGGAACAGCTTCGTTTCCGTTTACGTTTGAATGAAGTATTGAATTATAACTTTGCAGACATGGTCAATCCGATTGTGGTATGATACTTATAACAACTTATGATACTTATATATAACATCTTCTAATCCACTAGTATATATAATATATATTATATACTAATACTATAAATAAATAATAAATAATATTATATATATATTACTTATATATCATATAGGATGACAAGGTATCATTATAATAATAATATAATATTACATATATTATACATACTATATATTTATATATATATATATATATATATATATATATATAATATAATATATATCTATTATAAACATAGTATATATAGATTTTATTCCACTATATTTTAAGTTTATACCAAAAAAAATGTACTGTATATTAATGTATATATTATATATATATATATGATTATCTATCTATATCTCGCAAATTTCTTTGTTTAAGTTTCATATTACGGAATATAGTTTTTCAGTTCGTTCGTTAACGTAAACTAACATTATACATTTTAATCCACTAGTATTTTCGAAGTTTACAAAAAAATTTGTATATTAATTTATATAAAAAAAGACAGCAAGCAGAACCATTAAATTACTAGCTTTCATATTTAAGCACGCGGGATATTGCACTTAGTAATATTTCTATCAAATAAAAATCAAAATTTATATTGATAATTATTAACCAAATAAATGGCCAACTTTACTTTCGTAATTGTATATGGAAGTAAGTATGCTTCCATCATTCGTAAAAATCTAATTGAAAGAAATAGTTCATTTACAGTTCCATTACGTGGTCCCCGTTGGGGGAATTTGTCTCCCCACAAGTGGGTTCTCCCAACCTCCTTCTTATTAAATTTTATTCCTGTCGTGCTTTAATGATGATACTCACGAAATGATTATTTACGCAGGATCTTTTTAGTAAGCAACCCGTTAGCATTTAAATTTAATTTTAACGTCATTTATCAAGCGAACTTTAAAACAATGACCGTAATAGGATTATAAGAAGGATATATATATATATATATGTTATATATATATATATATATATATATATAGAAGAAAGAGATATATATATATATATATATATATTATATATATATATGTTATTAAGTTATATATATATATATATATAGTAGCAGTGGTATAAGATATATATATGTTGAGTTATATATATATATATATATATATATATATATATATATATATATATATATATATATATATATATATATATATATACAGTCGTGTGCAAATTAATTGAAACACTTGGAAAATTAAACATTTTGTTTATTCTTTGAAAAATTATTCGCATTAGGCTGGCATTACTGAACGCCTTTTCTGTCTATTAATATTTGTTACTTTTTGAGCTTCACAATTTCTAAATATTTTTATTTTAAAATAGTAAATAATTAGTAGAAACTACAATAGTTAGGAGGAATAGTTCAGTGACGATTACGATATCTGAGAAGTGGTTGTGTTGTAATTTTAGCTACTAATTACTTGCGCTATAAGCTATGGATATCACCCCTAGAAAATGTTCTAAAATTGGGACACTGTCAGGCATTGAAGGTCTAAGTGTATGAAATATTGCAAATCAATGTGACGTAAGCATATCAAGTGTTAGCCGGATTGTAAAAGCCTACAGAGAAAAGAGATCATTTTCACCTCTGCGAAAAGGCAAATGTGGAAGAAAACGGAAAACAACCTAGAGAGATGACAAAATACTACTTCGTTTAAGTGTTAAAACCCATAAATTGTCAAGTAGTGATCTACAGAAGGAGTTAGCTGCCTTTGATGTCGACATTTCTTCAAGCACTGTAAGACGACGTATGAAACATGCTGGTCGTCCTGCTAGAAAACCCTTCCGTAAACAACTTCTAACCAGTGTCATGAAAAAGAAACGCATGAAATGGGCTAGATACTACAAAAAATGGACCGAGGAACACTTTAGGAAGGTCGTATTCACCGATGAATCCCATTTTGAAGTCCAAGGGCAGAGATGTCAGTATGTACGAAAATCTATTGGCGAGCCAGTTCGTGAGGCTCATATTGAACAACACGTCAAGCATCCCCAGAAGGTAATGTTTTGGGGATCTTTTACCATAAACGGACCTTTGAGGCTTATTCCAGTGTCTGGAATGATGAATTCCACCAAATACTCAGAATTAATTCACTCGAAGGTGGCTCCTGACCTCAGAAAAGAATTCCCAAATGGAGACGCAATATTCCAGCAAGATCTCGCTCCATGTCATACCGCCAAAAATTCAATGAAAGCCTTACGAAAAGTAAAGATTGAAGTCCTCATGTGGCCAGGAAACTCTCCTGATCTCAATCCCATTGAAAATCTTTGGTTTAAAGTACAAAAGCGACTTAAAAATTACGGCTCCACAACCAAAGAGAAGCTGATAACTGCTGTAATTCAAATATGGTACCATGACGAAGATATCAAAAAAATTTGTGCTAACGTAATTAATTCAATACTCAAAAGGGTAAAAATGCTTCTTTAGGCTAAATGGCTATCCGAAGATCCACAAACCCAATCATCCCATTCGTCCTATTATTTCAAACGTAAATTGTGTCACATACAAGTTATCATCATGGATCTCTTCACAACTTAAACCTTTAGTAGGTAATATTTCTGGCTCACATCTTTCTAACACTTTAAATTTCATAAACCGTACCAAATCTTTGAACCCTACTACCCATCAATTTGTAAGTTTTGACGTCGTTTCTCTATTTACGTCAGTTCCTGTTCAGTTTACTCTCGACCTTTTAGAAAGATTCATTTCAGAAACAAACTTTACTTTAAACTACCCTTTTGCTTTCATTAAAAAACTCATTCTTCTCTCTTTAGAACATAGCTTTTTTACCTTTAACAATCTTTTCTTTAAACAAACCTACGGTCTTGCTATTGGATCCCCTCTCTCTCCTATCCTTAGTAATATCTGTATGGAATTACTCGAATTCTATTTTATTTCTGATCATCCCCTTCTCCATAACTCTACATGGTTAAGATATGTAGATGATGTTTTTTGTTCTGTCCCTAAACATGTTAACATTCACGATATCCTACATTTCATTAATAACATCCATCCTTCGATCTCTTTCACTCATGAGTTACCTCATAATTCTTCTATCCCTTTCTTGACACTTAATTTCATGGCAAAATTTCTCCTCAGTTACTTTTCTGAATAGCTCAACGTTTACAGGAAACCCACTTCTTCTTCTTCTTACATACACTGGTCATCTTCACATTCTTTCAACACTAAACTTGCTACTCTTTCTTCCCTTTACCTTAGAGCTTTTAATATTTGTTCTCCCCCCCTTTCTCTCTACAGAAACTAAAATTCTTTCCTCTATATTCGCTAATTTAAACTATCCTCCTTATGTTATTAACCTAGCATATCAAAAAGCGAAGAAAAAGTTTTATAATAGTTCCCCTCCTACCTCTAAAAACAACCTAACTTATCTTCCGATCCCATGTAATTTAAATTTCAATATTAAGAAACATATTCCAAAAAATATTTGTTTTACAAAAAACAATTCCATCCCATTAAAAAGAATTTTCAAACCCCCCAAATCAACTAATCATATATTCCAATGTATTTATAAAATCCCATGTCATGATTGCTCTAGTATCTATATGGGTGAAACTCATGACTTCTCCAGAAGGCTGTATCAACATAGATAAGACTTACTGAATGATTCCACAAACTCTGCCTTAATATTTCACCGAACGACAAACAATCACAAGATAAATATTAAAGAAGCTTCCCCTATTAAATTTTGCAACCAAGTTAAAAAAAGAAAAATTATAGAATCTGTTTTTATTCACAATATTGATAATTTCAACAAAGCGCCGGGAGACTTCAGGCAAAATTCAGTACTCTTTCTTACTCTCTTCAAGATGTTTCGGCGATATCAGGATGAAGGGCACGTGAAGACCAACCAACCTATAAATTAATCCTTTACTTATTATTTGTTTTTTTTTAAATTTTGTTTAGTTCTGTTAAAGTTGTTTCTGAGGAGGCTCTCTTAATGTAAGGAGTTAAAGCTAAAAATTAACTTACTGTAAATAGTTTTAATCTTTTAATATATTAAATGTAATTGATGTGAATAAATAGTTTTATATTGCCAAGGGTATAAATACCATATAAATATTCTGCTTACGAAAAAGTAAAAGTTTCTCTTCTCTCACAGACACACATTTCCACACACACACACACACACACACACACACATATATATATATATATATATAGTATATATATATATATATATATAGTTTATGTTATATATATGTTATATAGTATAGTATATATATATATATATATATATAGTATATATAGGTAGTAATGTGCCCACTCCCGCGGCCACCCTTTTCGATATGAAGGAATAGAGGTATCGCCTTCAAACTTGGTATATGGTCATTGTGTGTGATAAACTGATCCCTGGCGAGTTTTGGTGACCGTATGTCACCAGTGGGTGCTGCCCCTTAGCGCCAAGGTCAAATTAGATCCTGAAAACCCTGTTAGGCTTAACGTATTGGAATGAAATTTGTGGGACGCAGAGAGACGTAATCTCGTCGGAGACGACATGTTCTCTGCGTTCCCGTAAGGGGGACGTGCAACCCACAAAAATTAAAATTGATCGTAGAAGGCTGAAACTTTGAGGCTGGGTTGAGGGGAGTCGGAGTCGGAGACGAGAGACGGAGTTGAGTTGGATTCGGGAGACGGAGTTTGAGTTGTAGTCTGGTTTCGAGTCCAGGGACCCCCCGGAGGGGGGTCCTTTCCTGAAAAAAGAAGAAGAAATGCATGGAATGCAAAACAGAGGAAGAAGAAGAAGAAAGGAAGAAGGAGGAGGAAAGGAAGAAGGAAGAAGAATGAGGAATGAGGAAGGAATCAGAATCGGTAGTGCGGGCACCGGTGTTGGAGCCGGAAAGGTTGCCGACATAGTAAACATTCATTTAATAATACAAGATCATTACTGTCGTTTACATAACTGCATCTGTTCTAACATGTACATGTCGTATATTGCATTGCATCATGCAAAGATAACCTTTATTTTCTAAACGTTGAAGACTAACATTTATATTTTCAAATCTCGTTTTCTATTTATAAACGTTAACTAATATAATTTTTTTTTCTAAGTTGAAACATGCATATACTGTTTACTATTTTTTTTTTTTTTTATAATTTTTTTTTTTACATTTATACTTTGTGTTTAATTTTATTATTTTAATTTTTATTTTTTTATTTTTATTTAAATTTTTTTTTTTAATTTTATTTTTTATTTTTTTTATTTTTTATTTTTTTATTTTTATTTTCATTTTTATTTTTTTATTTTTACTTTAAATTTACCTTTCTAACTTGAAATTTTGCACTCTAATTTGAAATCTTATTTTATAAATTTATAGTTTCTTTCTTTAATTTTTTTTTATTTTAACTTTTTAATTTTTTTAATTTTCTAACTTATTTTTTATATAACTTTTTATTTTAGATTTATACTTTGTGTTTAATTTTTTTTTTTTTTTATGTTTATTTTTGCAACTATACTTTGTGTTTATTTTAATTTTTTATTTTTTTTTTTTTTTTAATTTTTTTTTTTTTTTTTTTTTTTTTTTTTTATTTTTTTAAAACTTTTTTTTTTTTTTATATTTTTTTATACTTTTCATGTTTATAACGTAAAAATTTACGGTTTTAAACATACCCTAAATCAGTAAACTGCAAATCAAACCACCCACCCACCTTCCACCCTCTTATCCATCCTTGATCTATTGAAGCGGCGCACGAAAACGCGAAAGCGTTTCGCCGAAATGCGAAACGGCTAACACCACCGATTGAACGAAGCATACTCG
>JABUQX010124761.1:0-29623 GCA_015478945.1 Trachelipus rathkii | reverse complement strand
TTTTCTGCTCTTTTTGCCTTCCAACATACTCATCTAACTTTATTTACCTATTGCTAGGGCTACAAATTTTATATTAAATTTGACCACAGATGTAAAGATTACTCGTCAACCTATACTAGAAGAAGAAACAACATGTCTGTATATTATACCTACGTTATTTGTAAGACCCATAGTATCCGTATTCCTAAAAATTTATTTGTACTCACCTAAACTACTATAGTATATTATCTATGTTAAACGTCACAGATGACCTACTATACTGAAATATAAGTCACCTCTATACCCTATATTAATAAGTAGCGTTCATAAATTATATTATTGAAATGAAAATATGAAATATTTAGTGAAACTAAAAGCAATCAAACGTTGTGACTCTCATAGTGTAAACTTTATTAGCTCAATGGGGAGCAACAGTTTATATTAAATATTTATACATAATATAGACAATAATGTACGAGCAGTTGTTACCTTTTGTAAAGAGCATCCAACAAATTACAGAATATATTACGCTTTTGTCACACGACTCAAAATAGTAAGGTCTGATAAATTAAGTAAATCCCTTCTTAACATTTTAATTTAAGCTTTAAGGTGCCGCTACAAACTTATTAATATATCATGACTCACAGCATTATAAACAGTAACCTATACTTACGAAGATGAAACAACATGTCTGTATTAATAATCTTACTACTCGTTTAATTTTTCTGTATAGTGTACCAATTAGTATAACGTATTCCTAATAGAATTCATAATACTATATACTCTTACTTATAGTCAAACTACATAATCATTGATATAATAATAGACATATGTAGACTTACCTACTCATGAAAAAGTACCTTAACCTTATATATATTGTGGTCTCAATAATATAATTGAATTAACATATGAAAAATATGAAAATATCTGGAATATAATCAGGCATCAACGTTGTGACACTTGTAACTTTTTTACCTGGGGGCAACAGAAATTTTACAAAATTTAATATAAATGTATCAGACAGTCTACCTTATTTAATTATTTTCTACTCAATATATTTACCTGAATTTTTTTTATTTAACTCAAAGTAGGTCCTGAAAAATTAAGTAAAATCCTTTTAACTTTTTACTTGATGGGGGCAACAATCTTTAATTTGATCACAGAACATTGTACAAGACAGTAACGCTATACTTCAGATAAAAGAGTAAAACATGTCTGTTATTCTATAATCCGTTTTTTTTGATAAGACAAATAGTAACGTCCTAAATTTATGCTCAAAACTTACAATGATGTAAGCATGATGACCGCTATCTTGAAAAGTAACCTAATACCCTATAATATGGGGTTCAAAATAATATTTGAATTGAAAATAATGAAAATTGAAAATTAAGCATCAACGTTGTGACTGCTATAACTTTTTAAAACCTGGTGGAGGCTAACAAAGTTTTTAATTTTAATATAAATAATGTAACGACAGTTAACCTATTTACAAATTATGGAAATAATTCACATAAATCATATTTTTCTACTAATTATTTTTTTGTAACGACTTCAAAGATAGGTCTGAAATTAGGTAATATGACCTTTAACTTTTTTACTTGAAGGTGCAACACAATTAACTTATATTGAATCACAGAATGTAGATATGAATAACTTACTACAGAATTAAGAACAACATGTATGTATTTTCTACGTTTTTTTTGTAAGACCCATATAGTAACGCTATCCTCCTAAAATTTAATGTTAACACAAATTCACCTACATGATGTAAGTACTAACTGACACTACTTGAAAAAGAAGAGTATCAGCAACGCTAAATATGGGTCAAGTACAATTATTTGAATGAAAATATGTAAATTTGAGAATTTATAGACATCAACGTTTGAACTCTTGTAACTATCTTTAACTAATGGTGGCAACAGTTTAATCTAATTTTAAATACTAAAGAAGCGACAGTGACCTTTTGAAGAGATCCAACATATCAGTATTTATTAACCTTTTTTGTGTACGACTCAAAGTAGGTCCTGAAAATTGGATAAAACCGTTTTAACTTTTTACCTGAGGGGCCATAATTTTTAATTTGACCACCGAATGTAAGAATAGTAACTACAAAAGAGAAACGTATAGTCTCCTGTATAAATTACATTTTAACGATTAATTTTTTGTGTGCGATGCTAACCAAAAATTTATATATATGTATCAATAAGCTAGCATGATGGTTAACGATGACAGGTGACCCTAAACTGAAAAAGTACTAAACTCTACATATGGGTCGAAAATATTTGGATAGAAATATCATGAAATTGGACTATTTAGCAATCGTCACGTTGTTACTGCTTGTAACTTTTTTACCTTAGAGGCACAGTCTTCTAAATTTATATATAGAATGTAACGACAAGGTGACCTTTGACAGTAGATCGCACATCATTAGAGATATATTATATTTTTTGTAACTATGTATAATAGCTCCTCAGATGAAATAATTAAGTAAATCCCATTTTAATGTTTTACTTGATGGGCAACAATCTTTATTTTGATCACAGAATGTAAGATCGTACCCTACAGAAGAGAACAACATTGTTCTGGTGATATTTGCCTATATTAAAAGGCGTTTTCATTGTAAAACAATAGTACGTCCTAGAACTTATGCCAAACTACATGAGGTAAGACAGTTGACCTACTGATAATAAGACTCAAACCTAAATATGGGTCGCAAAAATTTTTGAATGAAAATATGAAAAATTGGAATATAGCATTACCGTTGTGACTCTTACATGTACTTTAATTTACCATAGGGTGGCATACATGTCTTTAAATTTATATATAGGAATTGTAACCGACTGTGACCTTTAATGAAGAGATCGCATACTATCCAGAAATCATAGTATTTAACCTATTTTTCGTAACGACTCAAAGTAGGTCTGAAATTAAAGTAAACCCTTTTAACTTTTATAATCTTATATTAAAACCAATTTTAATTTTGATCAAAACAAAGGAAATTTAGGAAATAGAAACTCAAACATTAGTCCTGTATATTACCTAGTCTATCGTTTTATTTTTATGTAAGGCTTCATTTTCAATACTTTACAATGAAAAAGTATTCAAAAACTACATGATGTAAGACGAGTGTAACCATATACTGATAAAAGTTACCAACTCTTAAATTTCTAAATGTGAGTCAAAATATTTGAATGAAAATATGAAATTGTGTAAAATAGGCATCAAACGTTGTGACCTTTGTTTAAAACTATTTTTACTCTTGGGTGGGACAACAGTTTTTAAATTTAATTTTAGCAATGTAACGACAGTCATATATTGAAGAGGTCCAACATATCAGAATATAATAATACCTTTATTTTGTACGACTCAAGGTAAGGTCCTGAAAATTATAAGTAAACCTCCTCTTTAGTTAACTTTTTACTTGCAGTGCGCAAAAAATCTTTAATTTGATCTACAGAACTAAGTTAAAGTATATCAAGTACTGTCTATCTAGAGTAGAAACAACAATGTCTGTATATTCTTATATATTCTAAGTTTTTATTTTTTAGTAAGAACAATATGTAGTACGTCCTAGTATTTATGTCAAACTACATATGAATTGATATAGATGCTACAACTACTGAAAATTAACATCAACAACAAGTATGGGTTAAAATATTTTTGAATGAAATATTATGAAAAATTGGAATTAGTAGCATCAACTAAGGTTGATGACTCTTGTAACTTTATTTTTACTCTGTTGGACGGCACAGTTTCATTTAAAATTTAAAGTATAGAATGTATCGGACAGTGACCTTTAAGGAAAGAATTCGATATTTTATCACTGTATTTATTTACTTTTTTTTTGTTACCGACTGCAGAAAGTATGTCCTGAAAATTGAGTAAACCCTTCTAACTTTTTACCTGAGGGGCATAATTTTTAATTTACACTGTTCAAAAAAACGTCTCACCTAATTGATAGAGGTGATATAGCATTTTCACTATTAATTTTAAGAGTTCATTTTTTTCTTACATTAGACCCATAGTACGGTGCTATATAATATCTGACAAACTTAATGATCAACCGTACTTTAGCGACATTTTGCAAAGAAATACGCCCGTATATGGGTCATAAATAATTTGGATGAAAAGTTAAAACTTTTGCAATTACATTTACCATTTGTAACCTTTTACCTAGGGGGCAACACGTCTTTCAAATAATTTCATATATGAAAGTATGCTAGCGTACAGAGACTATATTGGAATGAAGATCTCACATTAAACAGAATATATTAGCTATTTTTTGTACGTCACTCATAAGATACAGGGTCCTGAAAAAATTAAGTAAACCCCATTTTAATAACATTTTTACTTAAGGGGCACCAATTCTTAATAAATTTTGATACAGAAGTTAAAAGGACAGTACCTCAGTTATTCTACTACGATAGAAAAGAAACCTAAAACATTAGTACTGTATATTACTACATATTTTTTTTAAAACTAATAGTTACGTCCTACTCATTTACTATGCCCTCAACTATACATTGCTGAATAAAGATGAGCGGTTACATAGTTTACTAAATAACCTAAATACATTGATAAGGTAGCAAAATATTTGAATGAAAAATATGAAAAATTAAGGTATTGGCAAAAAGTTGTGACTCTTGTAATTTTTACCTTAGGGGGGCAACTAGATCTTTTTAAACTTATATATTAGTTATGTACGACGAGTGACCTAATTGGATGAGATTCACAACATATAGAAGTAATATTATACCTCTTTCATATTCATTTTATATATTTTGAGGTACGAAACTCAAGCATAGGAGTAGTCGTATTTCCTACCTAAATTATAAATGTCATCACTGAAAATGCAAAGTGTAACTCAGGCAACAATATCTTTAATTTTGATCACAGAATGTAATACAGTACCTCCTTCTAGAAGAGAAGACCAACATGGTTCTTGTAATAATCTACGGTTTTGTTTTTTTGTAAAGACCAATGGTACGTCCCTAGATTAATGTCAAAACTAGGCATGACTATGTACAGACAGTGAACCTTAACTCGGAAAGTACCACACCTAATATGGGTGTTTATCTTTTAGTGCTACTTTTGCAACTTTGGAACTGGTGTTCCTATTCTCCACAACCAAGGCCCTTTTTTTAACCTGGGGGGCAGGGTTTTTTAATTTAAATACTAAAATGTACACTACAGTTTTAAGCTTAAAATAATTCCAAATATCAAAATATATATTATCCTATTATTTTTTGTACGACTCAATGTAGGTTCCTGAATAATTAGGTTAACACCCTTCGTTTACCTTTTTACTTTGAGTGGGGGCTAACAATCTTTAATGTTGTAATCACGATCGAATACGTAAAGATATGACTAACCTACAGAAGTAATGCAAACTCAATGTCTGTACTTTCTGACGTTTTTTTTGTAAGACCCTAGTACGTTGAGAAATATTTTGTTAAAACTAGCACACATCTCACACAAACTCTTAACACTCACCCTAAACCTAAATATATTGGGTCACTATATTTGAAATGAAAATATTGAAAATTGAATAAATGCTATCATTAACAAAGTGTAACTCTTTTAACTTTTTAACTAAGGGGCAACAGTTTTCTAAATTTAATATAATGAATGTACTCACAGTGACCTATTGAGAAGATCCAACATATCAGTATTTATTAACCTTTTTTGTTACGAAACTTCATAAGTAGGTATCTCCTGAAAAATTGAGTAAATCCCCTCTATTAACTTTTTACCTGAGAGGGCAAGGTATCAATTTTTAATTTGACCACAGTAAAATGTAAGATAAGTAATCACTAACAAAATGCAGAAACAACCATGTTCAAGTATTAATTATACGTTTTATTTTTTTCGATAAAGCCACATAGTACGTCCTAAAAATTTATGTCAAACTACATGATGTACAGACAGTGACCTACTGAAAAGTAACCAACCTAAATATGGGTCGAAAGGAACTTAAACTTGAATAAAAAATTATAAGAAAATTGGAAAATATAGCATCAACCGTTGTTACTCTTTCTATATGTATAACACTTTTTCTCCTATGGAGGTTACAACAGTCTTTAAAATTTAATTATAGAATGGTACGACAAGTGACCTAATATTCGAGAGGAGCAATAACACTCAGGAACATATTATCCCTGCTTTCTTTGTACGAGCTCAATAAGTAGGGTATTTGAAGTAAATAGATTAGTAAAATCCTCTACTATTATTTAAAATGTTTCTTAGCTTGATATGGATATATTTGTGTATTAGGGTCTAACATATCACTAATTTTATAGCTTTTAATTAACATATTATGATTCACACAGAATGTGGTAAACGTTATCCCTTACAGAAGATGAAATACAATCATATAGTTGTTCACTGTATAGTATTAACTCTTAAATTATATTATAATCGTTTTTTGTAAAACGCAAATAAGTCATTTATTATCCTAGGAGGATGAGGAAATATATCTAAATCATTGATCGTGGAATATTTCCCAATCTCTATATATAAAATATATTTAAATAAACATTTGAATGTATATATATATTTATATTATATATATATATATTAAGATAGCTATATATATTATATTATATATATATATAATTATATATTTAATATATGATATAGTTATTATAATATATATATATATTATATATATGTGATTATTAATATCTAATAAATATTATTAATATATGACTTATAAAAATATATTCATACTTTATTAGAATAAATGATAATAAATATAATACCACTATCAATAGTATTTACAATTATTAAATAATATATGAATATAAATATTCTTACTTAGTAATGAATTTAATATAAATAGATGAACATATTAAATATGAAATTATTGTTGAATATATATATTAATCATTTTCTAAAATCTCTATAAGATATTATATGTATTATGTACTATCTATGATTATTCTTAATTTGACATTAAGTATAAGCCTATTTTTCCTACCCTAGATTCTGTTATTTAAAATGTCATTTCTGGTTTTATATAGATCCATGCCTGACATATTAAATCTGAAAAAAGATTTACCAGAGTTAGGCTAGTTGGAACCTTTTTTTTTCTTATATATATCTCCCGTTAATTATTATTAATCTATTATGCTTCTGATTTATAAAATATATATAATATATTTTAACAAATTAATTTAATATTATATTGAAAATTTTATTAGAATAACGTATTAAGCATAATAATAATATTATATATGATAATACTATATATATATATTAATATATATAAACTATTATATTTGATATAGTATATATATATACGTTAGTGAGTATAATATTATAATATACGAACAAACATTCCGATTGCAATCAAAAAGGGATGCAAATTCGCAAGATTCTTCATGGGTAATAATCTTAAAAGACTTTATCGCGGATTGCTAAATTATGGAATTCAAGGACTAAGATGATACAAAAAGAAAGAAAATTATATAAAAATAAAACATTAAATATCAATATAATAATGCATGTCGAACCTTTGCTTATATAATACATTATATTTAAAAAAAACACATTTAAAAACTACTTATAAAAAAAATTCATATAAACCTAATAAACAAACTCTTCTGAACTTCCAATTCGACTTATGGAAACGCTTATTATTACATGCTCTCTCATAGTAACAGCTTTTAAAGTCTGTTTGTTTTTCTGTACCGCCGACGTTTGTTATCCTTCGTTGGCGTTTGAAGGCGTTGAAAGTGGTTATTTTCGGTAATGGCTAATGAGGTTATTAGCATTAATTTGGTTGCCAAGTTCGTTACTAAAATTATTACTTAATGATTTAAACGCATGTCTGGTTATATCTTAGGTTCATTATGTTGATGCTTTCCATTACTACATACTACTACTACTACAAACTATGCCAACTACTACAACTATACTACTACTACTAATTACTACTATAATACTACTACTACATACTACTGACTACTACTACTACTAATAATAATAATAATAATAATAATAATAATAATAATAATAATAATAATAATAATAATAATAATAATAATAATAATAATAATAATAATAATCTCTTCAATTCCATGTCCCTCGTCATATCTTTGTTAAAAATGGACTTAATAATTTTTTACTTTTTTATTTTTATCTATATGTTTAAAATGAATTTTAGATGAAATTCAATAAAAAAAAAAGTTGGGCATTTTTTGAACTAACCTAATCTAATCAATCTTATCTAGACCTAACCTTAAATAACCTAACTAACCTACCCTACCAACCTAACTTAACCTAACCTGACCTACCTAACCCGACTGATCTAACCTTCCAAAATATAAAAATGATAAAAATTTTATTTTAGCGAATTTTTAACTAAAATTCACTTGAAACATATAGAAGCTCCAAAAAACGTAGATATGATGGGAACCCCAAACGGAAATTGACTAATAATAATAATAATAATAATAATAATAATAATAATAATAATAATAATAATAATAATAATAATAATAATAATAATAATAATAATAATAATAATAATAATAATAATAATAATAATATTAATAAATATTAATGATACTTAATATTAATCATTCTAGCAACTTAATATTTTTTTTGCATTATAGCATGAGATGCTCTGGATATTTTATTCCTGCTATAGAATAAATAATAATAATAATAATAATAATAATAATAATAATAATAATAATAATAATAATAATAATAATAATAATAATAATAATAATAATAATAATAATAATAATAATAATAATAATAATAATAGTTCTCGTCGGACATAAAAAAAAAGGGAGTTCGCGGTATGTAAATAATCCTCTAAAAAAACTAATTATTTTGTTACTTTAATTATCATATATAATTATATAATATATATTATATATATAATATACTAATATATATTATATTATATATATATATATAATAACTATAGTATTTTTATATTATATATATAATATATATATATATATTCTCACCAGGTGTAGGAATTAGGTCATTACCCTGTTACCTATTGTACAGTATATATTGTATATATCGGTGTTTTTCTACTTTCTATGGACATCTGTTCTTAATAAGTGAATATAGGTTTTATACTCCTATCGAAAAAATACTTAGCCGTTTCTCCATCTCCATTGTCGTGCAAGTCTCCATCTGAGCTCACCACAACACCCAGATAGCTAAACCTTTCCACCTCTTTTAGTCTTGTGCTGCCTGCAACAAATTCAACTCCCTCATGTCCTCTCTCCACTCTAATCATCTCTTTCTTTCCTTTGTTTATTTTCATTCCCAGGTCTTGGAGTATATATTTCCACCTATCTATCGCTCTTTACAGAGCTTTCCTCTCTTCCATGTATATAATAAAAAGTAGTGATAATATCAACTCTCCTTGCCTAATGCGTGGCCCAACTGGGAACCAGCCACTCATAACATGTGCCTTACCTTCAGTACTTACATACAAATTTTTGATGATTCGCACCAACTTGGGGTCTACTCCATAATTTGGTCACAGAGTGTTTCCCACAGTTTTTTTCCACTCGTATTTCCTCATGCCACATCCCATTAAAGAGTATCTGCAGCCTTCGCATAATGTCATCTCACTCTTTATTCTGTACATTTCAGCTGGTAAACAGTCAAATCATGGACTCTTTCCATTCTCCATTTTCCGTACAGCTAATATTACCTCTTCAAGAGTAATTGGTCTCTCTCCAACACTACCAATTCCCGTCCCAGTTGGTGTTCACCAGCCTCAAATGGATTGTATAATTCACTGAAGTAATCCCTTCATCTGTTCCTAATATCCTCCGGCTCTGAGATCAGTCCTCCATCCTCACCTCCTATAGAATGAGAGATTGAAGAATTACCTCTTTACACTTTTATTGCCACAATCTACGAGTATACGATCTATTTTTTTTTTTTTTTGGCAATCATATCTTGCTCTAGCTGATCTATCAATTAGCACATCTAATTCTTTGGACTCCTTTTCCTTTCCTTCGCTCTTTTTCTGCTTTCAACACATACTTTCTCTTGTCCCTGGCGTGTTTCTCCTTAGCCAACTCCTAAATGATATATATATATATATATATATATATATATATATATATATATATATATATATATACAATTTCTATTATATATATATATATAATAATACCAAATATCATATTATAATATATACATATAATATTATGTATATATATGTATAGATATTATAATATATATATTATATTATACTATAATAATAAAAATAATAAAAAAGATGTAGAGGTTTTTCCCGCTATATACATCAATAAAAAATAAGAACAAATGAATAAATAAATGATATAAGATATAAAGATAGAAACGCTATATAGATACATATAAAACAAAAATCTTGCTTTTTATAGGCAAATAAAAATATAAAACTATAATAAAATATTAACTAATAGCTATAACTATAATGTCTATAATATACTGAACATAATAGATGGGTAATATATATATAATTTTGTATTTACCAAATTCATTAAACAATCGACTCTGCATAAATATAATAACCAGACACTGTACTCCACCAATGAACTGTCTTCCTTTCTTCTGTCATTTCTTCATTCTCTTGACTTCTATCACTCTTCCTTACTATCAATATCTATGCTGTGCGTCCTACATTGAGCTAATGCGAGTTCTCAACCTTACCACGGACCCACTATTGAAACAGTCTACATTCTCACACCTGTCTTCTTCTTCTGATATTCACTCTATATCTTCTGCTCTTTATCCACAGTAGTTCCTTTTAACTAGTTCTTTTTATTCTTACTATTTTATTCTTTTTCTATTTGGAGTAGAATTTTCTTGTTTCGTGTATGGCTTTGTCTCCTTCTTTTCTTCTTCTTTTTCTTTTCCTTCTTCCTATGATCAGTACTTTTCCCTTCTGCTTTTCCTACGGTTTCCTCTCACATTCGAACCTTCATACTACACCCAGTCCGTTTTTCTTTTTAAACCTAAAATTTTTCTTGTTTTTTTTTACTATTTTTAACCCTTTGATACCTACTATTTATATACAAAATCCTTTATTTCTATTATACTTTTTCCTCACATTTGTCTCTATTTTTAAGATTAACTTTAAAAATCTTTTTTTTTAGTTTTTTTTTTTCAATTTCTTTTCTTTCTAATTTCTTCTTATTTCTTTTCTTTTTCTTTTATTATTAATCTTTTACTCTCTATTCCTTTTCTTTTCCTTCTAGAAACTAGGAGAGTGTAGTGCGCAAACATGTCACCAGAAAAACAATTAAGCTAAGTAGAAGATCAATGACCTGAGTCGAAGTATAAGATAAAGGCCCTCCAAAATAAATATCAACAAACCCCCCCCTACAACCTGCCTTAATGCTACATATTATACAGCGTGAGAACGTACTATACGGCCTCAAAATTAATATAATATATCATATATAATTTATTTATATAATATAATATTATATATATTATATATAGATTATAATTATATATATATATTATAATATTTATCATAGTAACGTCAGAAGTCTCACTTACATATAACTACGAATTTTAATATTCGCTCACAGTTATTATCACAAGCAATGTTTATCGCATATCTCGTCAATATATTATATAAAAGGTTTTCTATGTACACCACACAGCCACAGTTAAATATAGACTCAAATAACCATAAACAATACCTCTCCCATTCAAACTAACAATTCCACAGTTACCATTATACACTCCTATTATTCACATCCAATTTATTCATTATTACTTACTCTTAGTATGTGTTGCATAATCATATATATTGATGCATCATTTACTACCTCTCTCATTTACATGAGACATATCTTATGTAACTGAACTTTACTCATAGATCTCAATCAATTTTCTTTGATAATTATATAAATAATATATCCTCTGCATCAATTTAGGTATTTCGCTTATCCTAATCACACAATTATCTACCCGTTTTTACTATTATTAGATTAACCCATTAGTACTAATCGACTATACATCCACCAAAACATTTTCACGTAAACATTTCGAATCTATTAATGACAATAAGAAAATGTTACACGAGGAAACTTTACTCAACACTACTGCAATTCAAGTTTATTCATCTGATACTAATATCTCATGCCTAATTTCTCCTTTTATGTTAAAATTATAGGTATAATAAATACCTTACTAAAATAATAATAGTCTATTCCTATTTCACTCTTACTCATTTCTTATCTTATTAATCAAAATTATAAGCTCCGTATTATTTAAATGATATAAAAATTGATTTATCTAAATATATATCACTATATAATCTACCATCATTCATAAAACTCGCACCTAGAGCTTTTTCTAAACATATAATCTAAGCTCCTCAGTCACTAGACGCACACTTCAATTCAAAATATTTACCAGCAACATTTAATACTTCCCAACCATAACAAATAACATAAGTATTCAATAATATATATAATAATTATATACCTCCTATCCTCATACATAATAAATACGTATACTTTGTTTATATTACACTCTCCAATCCAATAACTCCGTCAACATCAATATCTCCATCTACCCCTTCATCCTACTGGGCAAATCTTGTATGCAGCTATAATATATATACTTTCGATAATGTATTACTACCTCCACACTCTACCTCGCGTCACATTCTCATCGTACATCAGAAAACACCATCCCTATTCTAATTTTATTACTATTATAGTAAGATTCTTCATCTAACTATTCTCTTTCATATTATAACTCTGTCAATAACTTCATTTTTAACCTCAGAGCAAATTCTCTTAATAATATTATAATTTAGGACATTAATACATATATTAAATAATAATTATTATTAATATATATGATTATATATATATATATAATATAATAGTATTAATATAATATATATATAATTATATATATATTATATTAATATAATATATATTAATATAATATATATATATTTATATATATATTAATGTATAATATTATATTAATATATTAATATAATTATATAGTATATATTAATAATTATATATATATATATATATATATCTTAATATATTATTATATTAATATATATATAACTAATATCTAAGCGCCTAAGCATTATATATATATAATAATTATATATATATATATATATATTATTATTAATTATATATATTATAATATATATATATATATATATTAATAATTAATTATATAGATATTATATATATATTAATCACTTATAATATATCTTAATATTCTGGTGTGGATAATTAAAGGCCCAAATAAAACTTAGCTAAAAATCATATATTCCACCAATGATAAGATCATTAAATCTAATAATTATCTAATAGTCTGATCAGAATTAAAGTGACCTAACGGCGTTGAACTATATTAAGAACACACTGTGATGTGCATATCTGATTAGTGTTGGGCAAAGTCAACGGGAAGTAGTTAGACTTCGTCAGGGCGAAAGTGTATAAAACTTCATATATTAAGTTAACGGACGAATTGGACTTTAAAATTTTTGGCATATTGGTTGGAATTGTCCTGGGGCCAGATTTGAGCCAACTTCAGTTTGTCACGGCTCAGTAGAGTGTCCGCTGTCATTCATATAGCGGATAGGTCAGATTCATAGAAGAGGAGTGAATGCAAAGCATTTCAATGGACAGAAAGGGACTGCAGAGGTTAGTGCATAGGGCTGTTAATTTTTAGTTTTTTTGAATCCCACTATTACTTTATTCCTGTAATCTTTCACATGTTACATATTTACCTAAATCTAGTTATATTTTATCTACATTTACTAAACTTTTAAGATGCAATGAGCTGTTTTTTTCTTTTATTTAGAGTGGATTCAGATGCTCAATTATTACATTTTGACTATATATAACAAACACAATGATAAAGTTTTTTATCTCCTTATAATAAGATTAAATAATACTTATAGTGATTTTGAATGTGGAGTGACTTTATCATAGAATTAGGTACAGACTATGAAAAGCAAACTCTCAATTTGCTTTCACCTAAAAATTACTTTATATTTTTAACAAAGCGTATAAATAATAAATCCTAATCGTAGTTAACTTAGTTTGATTCTTGAAAATGTTTGAAATCATATTGATGTCATTGGAACAATTTTCTCAAACTTTAATCATGGTCATTCTGAAAATCAACTACTATTACCCTGCTTTTACTTTCAATAAAATCTATATCCTATTGAACAGTTCCAATTGAAAATGAGGGGAAAAATAACTTTAACTCATAGGAGCTATCTCAGATGTAATATGTAACATGAACTATCATAACAATATTTGAAAAAGAAATTATTCATAGGTAAAATGAAATAACTAATGTCAATAATTAATGAATAAAAACAATAAATTGATCAAACTCAGTAAAAAAAAAGAAAAAAAAAAAAAAAAAACCAGAGGGCCTGATATATATTTGCTCCTATGACATAACTCCCATTATAATATATATACTAAATTGCTTAGCTTTTTCCTACTATTTTAATCTGTGAAATTTGTTGAGCGATATTAATATTTTCTTCGTAATTTATTTATTTTGGAATATAAAATACGTCATTAATATAAATATTTAATTTGAATAACTTATCAAATAAAATTGTAATAAAGCATATTAAATTAATAAATTTATATAATTAGATTTATATATTAAATAGAATCTAGAAGTATAGACTTTATATAGTTTTTAACAATTTAAATTGTTAGCTCACCTATATGATATTTTATATCAGATAATAAAAAATATTGTAATTAAATATTAAATAATTATCATTGACATATTTCGTTCCAATATAGCTAAATAATAGCGACAATGCCATGCTGCCTCTCTCTTCTCTCTCTCTCTCTCTCTCACTCTCTCTATATACTTACTCTCTAACTTACTTACTGTCTCTCTACTCAAACTCTCTCCTCCCTCCTAAACTACCTAAAAACTTACAACGTCTAACTCTCGTACTCTCGTCTAACCGATAATAATAGGAGGAAAAAAAAAAAGGTTAAAAATACCGAAGCATTTTATATTTATATTATATTAAAGAAGGGTTAACGGTTATGTATATAATCATACTTCCAAGGTGAACTACCGCATAGGTAAGGGGATGAGAGAACTAATATGTACATATTTACGGACACCTTAACATAGTGCGTATAACTTGAATTTCCTTCCAATCATAGCCCCCATATATTTTGTATGAAAAAACAACAAGAATTTTTTTTTTTTTTAAACTATAGATAGGAACTACACAAGATGGTAAACCGCACTAAAGAAAGCTGTCTGCATATAGTAGAGATACCTCGTACGGCGTACGTGCTGCGAGCTCCATAGGGTGGATCGACTGGTGGAGTTCGTTCCCTATCACTCCCTACGGTTATCAACACCCGGCTTCTGTTCTAGTTATACACTGGCCCCTAAAAAAAATCTTACCGGAATTAGATCCAAAAATATACTGTTTTCCCTACGACCACAAAGCGAGCCGTCGTTAGTGTAAATTGTTTACAAGAAAGAATATTGAATAATTTTTTGCAACTTTCTGTCTTTGTGGGATTGAAAAATTTTCTTTAACAACTTGCCTGAATATATACAATCTTTAGATAGTTGAAAGCTTCCGCATTTATAATCTCACCTTATATAACTTATAGATAAGCATATCTCGAACGCGACTAGACCAAAAAAAAGCCCTATCGTGTTATAAGTGAGATGTGCACATCCTATGGTGTTACAAAAAACAAAAAAAATAAGGGAAAAAGTCTATACTCTAATCTATTCCCACAATTTTACTGACATTACAAATTAATTATAACGTTTTGGAATTACCTTCCGCAATTCATCTATTATGGCTCAGGGATTCAAGTTGTGTTCAAGACTCCAGAATCAAAATAAAGATTTCGACGACTAGACTATAATTCCTTCGATTTAACGGTGCGTGTGAGCGGCGCTCTAAAACTTTTCGAAAAATTACACAGTCTTTAGGTGTGTGCTGGTAACTTTCGTTTCTTTTTTCACTCATTCCGTTGTCCGGTATAAATAATATTTATTATCAGTCTAATACATATTAAATAATGTAAAATATTATAATAATAAATTGATATATAAGTATAATATATGAATGATTAAATTAAAAATTAAAAATCAAAATCCTGATTAAATTTTTATAATAATTAGATATTTACAATCTTATTAATTTCTGTAAACATTTAGTTTCAAATCCAAAAATTAAGCAAAAGAAGTAACTGTTAATATAAAGATAAATCATCATTACTTTTAAAAAAATAATAATAAATTATAATAATAAAAACAGTTAATAAATAAATAAATTATTGTGAATATACATATATATGAATTAAATACTGCAATAACTACGAGTTATTATAAATTGATAAAAAGGGAGATTTTCAAAATAATATTGCCAAGGGATGTATAGGGCAAAGTGAGATTTTTAAAATTACATACTGAGATGCTTTTTTATTATTTTAATAACCAGGTTGGTTTGAACTTGTAAGGAATGGATAGTAGGAAGTTTTAGTCGTAGTGCGGTGATAATTCTGTATGCCGTTTTAAATTTGTTTGAGGTGTTGTAGGGCAATTAGAATTCACATTTTTTTATCCAGTGCTATCCATTTTTTTTTTTTTTTTTTTTTCTTTTGTGCCAATTTTTAATTTGTTGTGCTTTACTGTCTCTGCTCTCTTGAGCAGTTTACAGTTTCATATAGCAACGATTCTTGTGATTTCTTGAGAAACAAGTTTTGGCTATATTTAATCATGGAGAACTCTTAAAATCTAGAGTATATCAAACGCTGTAGCTTTAAACCGTATCAAAGTGTTTATCGTTTTAAGAAATAAAGGAGGGAGGTTGAGGGGTGAATTGTTCCGCGATCTAAATATTTCCTTCACATTTCTCTTCGATACATCCATATCTACTTTCGTGACTTCTCCGATAGCTCTGTCTACTCGTCTACTCTCTCTCTCTCTCTCATCTCTATGACGTGCTCTCTCTCTCTCTCTCTCGTGCAGTATTAGTATAATAATAAATATATGCCTATACTATAAGGTCATATCATACATAAATTTTAGTATTTCTCACCTCACAATTATGCAAATTTTCTTCGCCAATGAAATAAAGATGCAATAGAGAATTAACCACTTATAGGCCTAAGGTATTGCATATATGATTTCTTAGCAATATATGTTTGGTTTTATATATATAAGTTATAGGATATAGCCATTAATTAAGTACTTTTAATAGAAAACAGTTATTTAGCTATTGATAGATATGTTATTAAGGCTGTACTGAAGTATAATATAAATGGGAGGTGGAAATAGTGATTTTAAGGTATTTTAATAATTATAAGTGAAATTATGCACAACGGGCTGTATCTGTGATGTAGAGGGGCTCGGCTTGTTCATCCTGTACGGAGAGTAATGCATGTTATGTATTGATATTGAAGACTTTGATCTTTTTTTAATATTTAATTTTGAATTATTTGCTTGTAATAATATTTTACAGGTCAAATAAGGTAATAGAGGTAATATACCACCTCTCAGAATAGGTCTACCTCACTGACTCTCCAATTTCTTTCTGCGTGTCGTCGACTCTTGCATCTACTCTCTGTTTCACTTTTTTTACAAGAACTGTCGGAGCCGGAGAGTGGGCCGGAGCGCGGAGAGGGAAAAGCCGTGAGCCGGGTGAAGGTTTTTTGTTGGGGTGGGAGGCCGGAGCCGGAGCGGAGGCTAGAGAGAAATGGATAGTTTTTGTGAATTGGAAAGAGGAGGTGGATGGAGGCACGGGGGTTGCACCTGCCGGAGCCCGGAAGCTGTAAATAATCTTGCGTTGGGTGTGAATTGGTTTGTGTGGCGAATCTGAAAAGAGGTTTGCTCTGTGAAGCGTGCGGGAGACTCTCCGGTGATTGCTTCCGAGGGGAGTTAGAGTCGGAGTCGAAATTTTTAGTAGGGACTTGGAGCTGCGCGAGCGGCACTCTCGGGGAGCCGCTGAATGTATTAATAAGAAGAACGGGATGGGCGTTCTTTCAAGTGATACCTGCGGTACGAAGTCAGGTGTAAAGACCTAGAAGAGATTTTAGATGATAATTGTAGAGTTTATTTAGACCTCTTCGACTCTCACCCTACGGATGTGAAGGTTTTTTATGCTTGGATGTTGAGACAAATTATGAACAAGATGGAATCGGTGAGTTTTGCTAAAATTTATTTTTAAATCCCGCAGACTGTATTTTTTAAGGTAACTACAAAAACATGTGGAGGGATGAATATAACAGTGTCTGGAACCGGGGTGAAATGATGGACAAACCGCTATTAATTCTGCAAGTACTCCATCCCATGATATGGGAAAAGTTGATCCTCTGTGCTGGGAGTAATCGTTGTAGGTAAAATTCTACGCAGTGTGCGTTCTAGGTATTTATATTGTACAAATTATTACTCATCAACATTCCACGATTGGCCAATTTTTTTAGAGAATGATAGTTGGAAGAATGCACGACTGGAAACGTAATGTCTTTGATAGCCTCCTTCGCTATGCCAGGTCTTACATTCAGCCATAGATGGTAATTCGAAGATTCAATTCTGTGGTTGAGAATGCACCGTATAGCAGAGTGTAACGCAGCACTATGGTTTGGGGTAATAATAGAGCAATTATTTTAAATCTAGGATTCTAAAGTACAATTGTTGTTCAGGTGGACAGATTCTTTTTATGGCGGTGTGACGATTGCTACTATGAGGACTTGCACTTCATTCAGACGATAAGTATACTTAGAAACTCTGTTAAAGGTAAAAATGTTAAGCACAACTATGCGAATCGCATGTATAATAGGAAATGATTGTGTATATGGTGTAGTAATATAAATGAAAGGTAAAGTTATAATGCTGAAGAATAATAATATGTGAAAAGTACATGAGATGGTATATTTTGATCAGTTTGAAAGATAGTGAGATAATAACTTGACAGATAGTTACGGTTTGTATTTAAAAGTGAGATAAGATTATTATATAGTGGTACGAGTTGATGCTGGTAAAATATCAAACCTAAGTACTGGGTAAGACCGATAATGAAAAATGTAGGATGATAGTCAGTATTAATAAGGAATGTCCTGAGGTACAGTGGAGAGGAATGTGAGTATGGCTAGTAAATGAAGTAGTCCAGAGAAGAAAGTAGTGCATTAGATATAAGTAGAGTGATAAAATGGACGGAATTGTTAGATGTATAGGGTATTAATGAGTATTAATTATTGTTGGTATATATACCTCACATCACTGGGCCAAGGGATAAATTGGATAAACTCCATATACCTGAGTTGTAACGAGATGCATTGTGAGTAGGTCTCAAATTTCGACAATGTTATCCTAATTGATATAAGCCCTTATTGGATGTAATTTATTATTATGATGGCTCGAACGGGAGTTCTAGACTTAAAGGTTATAAAGGAGTATGGTAATAGACTGTGATAGTACTAAATGTTGCTTTGTTCTGACGTGTGTCGTTCAGTATTCGTTCTATCTGCTGTTGACTTTATTCTACATATTAATTCAGTGGGAAATAAATAGTTGTACGTACTCAACAACCGCCCCGGTTATTTCCCAAGTAGGGTCTGCAAGGGTTAAGAATGCCAAGATTTAAACAATTGTATTATATTTTATTATAATAAGTTTATGTAAAAATTAAAAAGTAATAAAAAATATTATTTTATATATAAAATATTTTATATTTTGCATATTGAAAATTAATAAAGTATCTAACACTGTAAAGGATTTATATTATTTGTTCATACACATTTTACACTTCTATGAGTATGAAGATGGAATTAATTAGATAATAACACTTGATTTATATACTATGTTAGATTTGCACATATTGAAATAATGTGAGATAGGCAATTCTAGTGACTATCTTCAAAGAAGAAATTTCATAAAAATATAATTTTATTGGTTTTGTAAATTTAAACGGTAAATATTAATGAGACATTAAAAGTGTGTTAAAATCTCTTCTCTCATTATTATAGGTCATATAAATAATTATAAAGTAGAACTCACGAAAATATTAAAAGGAGACTATGATATATTTTCATTATTAATATCTTATATATTTTAGAGTGATTAAGTAGTACAAAAAAAGAACAGGTAAAATATGTAACAAGGTTTAAACACTTTCTTTCTCTTGGATTTATATGATCTTTCAGAAACCATTGATTTCTCAAAATGCCTGATTTGAGCGTAATAAAGGAGAGAGAACAAAAAAATATACAACTCGACTCAGTTTCTTCATTCATTAATGCTAAAAACAAGCATAAGTTTTTACTACTCACATAATTCTGCCTTCATTATTACTAAATTAAAGGTAATCTTGGCAATTTTTTCACAGTATACAGAAACACGTATGTAAACAATTTAGTTTCTTCCCGGACGCTTCCACGGTTATCAAGAGCTGTACATCTATCATATCACAGGTGGTCAGGCTATGGTCACTAAAACCCTACGATTTTCATTTTAAATATTATTTATGAATAGGAAAGGTTATTTGTTATAAAACTTTACTGTAAATATATGCATATTATTAATTCGCAATTAAGATAAGACTTTTGTGTAAAACTCTAAAATAACATCAAGTAAAGAACTGTATTAATTTAACTTTTATGAGTATTGTGAAGAAGGTTCTGTAAAGGCACATTTCCATTTGTGGGAATGAATCTCTATTGCACAAAAGTTTATTTACCTTCTTGTCTTTGAGGACATAACTGTAAACCACCGCATGAGATTGCGGAATGATGGAGACAATATATGACCCGGAATGCTAGCTATACACTTGAAAACTGAAGGCCATTTAGCCCTACAAAAAAAATACATCCTCAAAAATAATGTTGGAAATTCAAGTAAATACAGTCTTATAGCAAACCGAAGACTCCCGAGTTCGAATGGCCTAGTCAATCCAACCAAGTATCATGGTCTACGAATCTCTATTACCGTCTTGCATACATTTATATTTTAGAAATAAATGTATAAATAGTGGCAATATTAAATTCAGGAGACTAATTTAAAGAATGCTATTATCAATGGTGAATGCTTGCACATTTCAGACTAAAAATTGTAGTATTTATACTTATATGACATGTAATTTACTCAAGTAATGAATAAAAATATATACGCCTATCTCTGGAATTGAATCCCAATCGCATAGTGCTCAGGAAGTAGAACTAATAATTAATACTACATCAATTACATTATAACTAAATATATAACTGTATCCTATACTTACTACCTCCACTATCATAATATATATATAGTACACTATATATACATCCCTAAAATAGCTCACCAAATTACTCATATATAAATTAATATAAAACCACCTAATAAAAATAATGAACAATGGAGGATTAGACAGGCTGCGACTCATCACACTGTGATGATGTGAGGTCGCTATTTTGACGTAGAGTGACTATCTCGGTTATATGCTTTATTATAAACTGTTCTTGAACCAATTTTATTTGGGTTGATAGGTAATGGCTCAGTTGGTATATTAGCTATCTGAGGGTTATATTGTCCTACATACGCAACGCATGCTGCAGATGGACATTCATGGAGTCCAGAGAAAGAGCGCGTATAATAGTAATCACTTTAGCCTTCGCCTTCTCTGGGATATGAATGCTCCTTATCTCTTCTATGTGCTTTAGCTCGTTAATCGTTTCTAATTTGCGAGTGACAATATACCCGACTGCGATAGTTATTAACAACGGAGCCATCCTCCAACTCAAAAAAGTTGGATCAAAGAATTAGCTTTATAAATGCAACCAAGATCCCGTCAAGGCGGACACACCAGGTGCCTCATAGCTATGTGACCCGATAATCCGTCGATTCATTTATATTTTTAGAGGATGGTATTCAATTATTGCATATGTAATCGCAATTAGAAGCATTGTAAATAAAGAGTAAGAACATATTAAGTGGGACACAGCGTTAAAGAAATAGGCGTGCCTTCCTGGGTATTGTGTAACCACCGCATTTGGCGAAATTAGGACAACTTATACCGATGCGCCTATACAACTGAGCCTCCGTTCAACCCAAAAAAATTGGATTCAAAGAACAGTTATAAAGCAACCGAGCTCACGTCAAATCACCATTCACCAGGTGTCCAGCCTTGTCCTATCCCTCGTTCTTATTATTTAGGTGTTAAATATTGAACATTTATAATCGCAATTAGAAGATGTAAATAAAGAAAGAACATATAATGGGAAGGAGTAAAGGCTCAGTTGTATAGCATCGGGTATATTGTCCTCATTCGCAACATGCGATGGTTCAATCCCAGAGAAGGCAGTAATTTCTTTACCTTCCATTTCGTGTTCTTTGCTCAACACATCTTCTAATGCGATTAATATGCAATATTTAACATCTAAAATATAATGAACGAGGAATAGGACAAGCTGGACACCTGGTGATGTCGCCTTGACGGGAGCTCGGTTGCTTTATAGCTGTTCTTGAATCCAACTTTTTTGGGTTGGAGGATGGCTCAAGGATAAAGCATCCGGGTATATTGTCTTCATTCGCAACATGCGGTGTTCAATCCCAGAGAAGGTAATAATTTCTTTACCTTTCCCATTATGTTCTTTCTTTATTTACATCTTCTATAATTGCGATTATATATGCAATATTTAACATCTAAAATATAATGAACGAGGAATAGGACAGGCTGGACAACCTGTGATGTCGCTTGCACGAGCTCGGTAGCTTTATAGCTGTTCTTGAATCCAACTTTTTTGGGTTGGAGGATGGCTGTTGTATAGCATCGGGTATATTGTCCTCATTCGCAACATGCGGTGGTTCAATCCCAGAGAAGGCAGTAATTTCTTTACCTTCCAATTATATGTTCTTTCTTTATTTACATCTTCTAATTGCGATATATATACATATATATAGTTATATATATATATATATATATATATATATAATACTGATATAATATATATATATATATATATATATATAATAATATAATATATAATTATATATATATATATCAACCTATCACACATCCTTCTGGTCGTCTAAAGGTACGTCACATCTGCACCGTAAGTAGAAAAGTAGTAGAAGAATATGAAGCAAGTCGAAAGATTGCCCAGCCTTACCACCCCCTTTATACCCTTAAGTAAGAACTCGTCGCCAGTCAGAAAAATCCACCATAGGGCTTCCATGGAAAACTGCGATGGACCCTCACAATGGCATCTCGTCAACGTAGGGTTCATTCCTTGGCCCAGGTGGGCCACAAGAATACCCCCTCACAAAATTCCGCCATTCCTCCTATCATGCACCTTTCTTCTCGCCTCTACGCCAAACTCACATCCTCTCCTCCAGCATTCCTTTACTGACTCAATCCACTTTTTCTTCGGTCTCCCAGCTGGTTGATTTCCAGCACACTCGCCACTATAAATCCTCTTAACTAACCGACTATCGTCAGTCCTTTCCACATGACCAAACCATCTCAATGTACTTTCATTTATTCTCGCATTTACTCCTTTCTTCACACCACACAACTCTCTAATACATCATTCCTCATTTTATCAGTTCTTCTCGCATCTAACACGCCCCTAAGATTGTCCATCTGAACACATTGTACTTTAGATCTATGAATCTTATTCCAAACCATAGTTTCACTACTATACATTAACACAGGTAACAATATATCCTCATGTAAGACTCTAGCGAGCTCAAGACTTAGTTAGTCCCTTTACATCCACCAAGGATTTAATTGTACCAGCCACCTTCCTACCATTCACAACTTTCCTACTACACTATGCATCATCCGTTCCCTTTTCATCCAACATGTATCCAAAATATTTAAACTCGGACACTTGTTCCAGTTGCTCACCATCCAGCATAACTTCACACCGGGGGCTATACTCACTCACAACCCTAGTCTTACTCTTATCTACGATTACTTCCAAACCCCTCCTTTTACACACCCCGCTAAATCCCTCTAAAAATCCTCTCAAACTCTTTTCAGATTCGCCACACAAAACCAATTCATCCGCATATAATAGGTAGGGCACCCTCCACTCTCTTCCATTCTCCATCATTCTAACACCTTCCTCTACCACCCCTACCTCTAATTCTTTCATAAGCCCATCCATATACAATTTGAGTAACCAAGGAGACATAACATCCCTGCCTCACCCCGTTGTTAATATTAAACCAATCACTTTCAACTCCATTTATTCTTACACACGCTTCACTATCGTCATACATACTTTTGATTCCTATTCTATATTGCCTACCACTAACAACATATTTTATCACTAACACCTGCCATAGATCTTACTCTATTAATTCTATCATACGCCTGTTGGAAATCCATAATACATAGATACAATTTATTCTTCTTCTCCCTCATTTTCTCAATCATTTGTTTCAATGTAAAGATTTGATCCACACATCCTCTACGACTTCTTAACGCACCCTATTCTTCACCAATCAGGCCCTCAGTCACTTGACGCACTCTTTTGGCCAAAATACCAGCATATATCTTCCCTACAACACTCAATAAACTAATTCCCCTATAATTCCTACAGTTACCCTTATCCCTTTACCCTTATATATATATACTCGTGTATATATAATATATATATATATATATATATATATATTATATATATATAATATATATATCATATATATATATATATATTATATATATATATATATATATATATATATATATATATATATAATATTATATTATATATATAATATATATATATATATACTATAATATATATATAGGCCAAACTAAAGAAGTTACCCTCATCATATCTCGAAAACTGATAACATATATGGAATCAGCGTATGAAATTTGTATGGAAAAGGAAAAAAAAATTTTTTATTTTTTTTATTTTTTTCATATCTCCAAAACTACGATAGGTACAAGAAAACTAATAACATATTATTTTATTGCTTAACTCGAAATTTATATTGGAAATAAAATTTTTTTTATACTAATAAACATATTTTGTTATAAGCGTATGAATTTTTTTTTAGGGGGCTCGAGGCCGAACGGTGGACAGAGGGTGGGACGAAACTCCCCCCGTTAGTTTCCCAGGAGGCCGAGAAGAACAACCCGACTCTTTGCATCTTTGCGGTTTACCCTTGGGTATTCTTTTAGTTAAAAAAAAAATCTTTGTTTTTCATACAAATTTCATTCGCTGATTCTAAATATGTTATTAGTTTTCCTGTACCTATCGTAGTTTTGGAGATATATATATATATATATATATATCATAAATATAAAAATATACTTTTTTTCATTTTCCATACAAATTTCATACGCTGATTCCATATATGTTATTCAGTTTTACGAGGAGAGATATGATGTGGGTAACTTCTTTAGTTTCACCATATATATATATATATATATATATATATATATATATAATAATATATTATATATATATATATATATATATATTTATATATAGTATATATATATTAGTATATAATATAATACTATATATATATAATATATTAATATATATATATATATTCACTTATAAATTCAAAGAAAAAATAACTATTGCAATAGTGAAATTGTTTTTTTGCAATTTAGTTTTTTAAATATATGTGAAAAATTTCAAATTTGGTCCTAACTTTCCAGGCATTAAAAAAATACTGTTAATTTGTTCGAAAAGAAGAGAGGATGAAGTTAAAAAAAAAAAAAAGATGTCAACTTCGATTTTTAAGTTAAACTTTGTGGTTCTTATATTCGTAAGTACACTCCCTCTATTATTTTAATCTTATAATTGTTTTTTAACATTTAACAATAAACAAATGATGCTACCTTGTAATGTAAAAATGAATGCTATGAGTCATGAGGTAATATATAGAAGATAATAATCCAATGCAATCGAGATCGGATAACTGAATCTGAAAAAGAATAAGACACACAACAAGAATAAGTATAGGTGAATATCTCACACCTAGTCCATGATATTTTCTTAAATTTAATTTCACTTTTGCACAAAATAGAAAGCAAACAAAAAAAAAAAAAATAATAATATGTTTAAATAAATCTATCATATATACCGTAAATAATATATAATGCAACTTTCAGTTGATAACTGTAATATATATATATATATATAAGCAACGAGTATATATATATATAGTATGGATTATACTAGGATACATATAGTTGATACTCAATGATATATAAAAGCTCAGGCTATATAACTAATATTAAGTATATTATTAATATATATAATATAATATATATAATAATGTAATATAATACATATAATAATAGATATATATATAATAATAATTAATATAATATAAATACTATATATATATAATATTATCATAATTAATATAGAGATATAATATAATATATATTATTAAAAAAATAATACAAAATAATATATAATAAATTAATATATAAATAATATATACTAACTAAGTAAATATATAAAATAAATATATATAAAAGTGTTATATATATATAAATAAGACGATAAACGGTAATTAAGTAATAATATATATACTTAATATAATACTATACTATAATATATATAATATAATATAATATATAATATAAATATATATAACCTTTTTATAATACTATATATTTATATATAAAATACTTAAATATTTTAAGGATATATACTATATATATATATATATATATTATAAAATAATAAATATATTAATAGTAATTAAATATTCATATACGATTAAATATATATAAATATATACTAATAAATATATATATAAATAGTATATATATATAATACTATATTGAATATATAAATAATATATATATATATAAAATATTAATATATAAAGTATATAATATAATTAAAGCTATAATATATAATCTATAAAATATATATATAATAAATAGACTAAGAGATAAATACCAGTATACTAAACCTAAACAATATACTCAATATACCATATATACCAAATATTATAAAGTAAAATACAATTAAGCTACTCTTAATAAAAGTTATATAACTTTATAAAGAATGTAATTATTATTAGTAAATAATTACCATAAATATATTTCAAGTTTCATATGACTATAAACTTTAAGTATATATATATAATTTATTATATTTATATATATATATAATATATATATATATATATTATATATATATATATATATATATATATATTATATTATATATATATATTATAATATACTATATATATATAATATATATATTATAATACTTATATATATATATTAATTTAATATTATCATATATATATATATAGTATATATATAATATATATATAATATATACTATATAATATTATTATAATATATATATATATTAATATATATATATATATAAATTATAATTTATATATATATATATATATATATAATATATTATAATATATGATATATATATAATATTATATATATATAATATATCATATATTATATATAATATATATATAATAATATATACATAATATATATAATATAAATAATATAATTAATAATATATATACTAATATAAATACTATAATATATATATATTATATATATATATCTTTTAGAAATATTTATGTATAATATATAAGTAAACATATATAGTACCTATAAAATATGTACTTATCAATATATATAATTATATATATATATATATATATATTATGATATATATATATAAATATCATATTATATATATATATATTTTATTTTAGCGACACATCGGATCATATGAAGGTAGACCTCTTCGCTCTGCTACTAAGAGCAAGGAACTTCTTATGTTAATAATATATATAGGGCGACAGGGCTAGCAAACCGGCCCTTCACTTTTCTACTTGTAGAACTTCTGGACCAGCATTGGAATCTTATGCGCCTAGAAACATGATATTTTGGAGAGCTCTGGGAGAACGAATTTCGAGGCCAAATGGAAGATGATGCTAGTTCCACTGAAAGGGTGAAACCCTATCTGAGTGTATAATTCAAGGACTAGCGTCGAAACCCATTGAGCCGAGAAATAGTTTACTAGAGAGCTTTAGAATCAAGAGTTTCTGGGCCAGAAGAATGAAGATGCTAAGTAGTAGCAAGGGCTTTCCATTGCCCCAACGTGCCGCCGCAACCCTAGGATTTTGGCCTTGTAGCTTTTTTGCAACCCTTCGAAGAAGGGTTGCGCCAGACGGTTGCGCAGCAACCGTCGTACGTACCTCCCCCCTATTTTTGGCCCCCCTTTGACCCCCCTTTAGGGGCGTAGCCCCTTTTTTGATATTTTGACCTTGATATTTCTGACCTTGTTACCGTATCAAGGTCTGAAATTGACCTTTCATGAAGGTCTGTGAGGGATTAAGTTGAACTCATGTAGATACCTGGCTCCCTACCTTGGGTAGGTAACTATCCTAACATGAGGTCATGTAGGTACCTGTCCTGTATGTATCGTTCCTAACTTGAACGCCTGTAGGTAACGTTCCTAACTTGAGCACACACACACACACACACACACACACACACACACACACACACACACACACACACACACACACACACCACACACACCACACACACACACACACCACCCGTGTCATGACTCACGATTTCCACCGCTCTTTTTCATCTGCTCTTAGCCGACCTTTACTGACTCACGCCTTAGCGTCTCTTGCCTGACAGCGCCCTTGGGTCAAAATATAAACCCAGGTAGAATTCGAACACCTACCACTCGGGCAAGTCCATGGCCTTTAGCCCACAGATCCAAACGGAGATCTGAGGAAGAGATATTTTTATTTTCAAGTCTATATAACGTTAAATCATTTATATAATTAATAATAAGCAAATAATAATAATTAATAATGATAATAATAAATAAAAATAATAATAATAATAATAATAATGAATAAATAATAATAATAATTAATAAAAAAAAAAAAAAAAAATAATAATTATATATATAATAATAATATAAAAAAAATAAAAATAATTATAATATATATATATATATATATATTTTTTTTTTATTTTTTTTATATTTATATCTACTCTATATTATATATATAATTATATATATTAATATAATATAAAAATTAATAATAATATATAAAAAAAATAAAAGATAGTATAAAAAAATAAATAAAAACTAATTACTAATAACTAATAATAACTACAATAGCTTACAGTCAGAAAGGTAAGTACATATGGAACCTATCTAGTACTTATATATAATATATAGTACTAATATATATATAATATATATATAGTGTGATATATATTTTAAAATATGTAAATAATTAATTATATATATAATAAAATACATTTATTTTATAATAAATAGTAATAAAGAAAAAAAAGGTATAGTGAGGTATGATGAGCGTAGGCTACTTAAATGTTGTATTTACACTAAATAGGCAAGGGGGATACATATATATATATATAATATAAAAATATTAATAATATATATAATATATATATATATATATATAATAATTATATTATATATATAATATATATGATATATAATAATAATATTACTATATATATAATTAAGCGATCAGTGGATAATTACCTATTTGAAATTCGCTCACGTATAGGTACTACACCTACTAACCACACAGACCTCACTAATACACTACACCACACCTAGGCCATGACCACTTGATTATTCAT
>JABUQX010124760.1:25000-27526 GCA_015478945.1 Trachelipus rathkii | reverse complement strand
GGAGGCCGGAGTCTCCGGCCGGAGGCCGGAGTCTCCGGCCGGAGAATGAAATTTCCATTTATACTTACCTTCAATATATATATATATATATATATATATATATATATATATATATATATATATATATATATATATATATATATATATATATATATATATATACCTATATATATATATATATAAATATATATATATATATATATACTATATATATATATATATATATATATATATATATATATATATATATATATATATATATATATATATATATATATATATATATATATATATATATATGAAGGTGAAACCCAACTCCGTCCCAATCATTTTACCAGACAACGAGGACACCAGAAGGTATTATGGCAGGAGATAGGAGCTAGGAAGGATGATGACAAGCCTTCCCAAAAATAAACTGCTTGCAGAACTCAAGCGCAAGCCTCGGAAGCCAGACGAAACTTTGGACACAACTTCGGCGAGATTTACGGAATGATCAAGAAAACACTTTTAAGAATTATAGGTGTGCCGCGATAAATGTGGGTACCTATGGAGATAAGGGAGGAGATAATGGAGTATATCCATGAAGGAGGAGGAAGATAGATATGTTGGGGATGGCGGAAGTAGTAGGTGAGGTGTGAGGAGGGTAAAGAAATGGGAGAAGGATTTGTTCTGATGTATGGTGGGGGTGAGAAGGAATAGAAAAGCATGGTGTCAAATTATAGTGGGTGAGACTATCTGTATACAGTAAAAGTATAAATAGAGAGGTTGATGATGTGCGAATTATTGAAGATGGGCCGGATAAAATATAGATGCTACAGATATGCACCTAGCAGGGCATCAGGGAAGGGAAAAAACTGGTTGTAGTTTGATGGAGGAAGAATTGGGGGTGGAGGAGGAGAGGGGAGAGAGGTGCTTTGTTGATGGAGATTTTAACCTTTAGTAGGAAAAGAAGAGATGAGTATTGGATATTGGAAGGATACAAAAATATGGAGGAGAGGCGTGATTGATTTTTATTGTGGCTCCATAAAAAATAATAAAACGTTTTCAAGCAGATACACATCTTTATGAGGTATAGATGGAATCAGGTAACGCAACAATTCGATCAAAATCGGTGATAGACTGCAGATGGTCTCAGTAAAAGGATGGTTAGAATGTAAGGTGATCCAGGGTGTCATGGGTGGATCATGAACTGGTGGTGGCGGACATGAAGATGAGAGGGGGGAGGGAGTAACTGAGCAGAAGAGGGCAGTGATCAGAGTGGGGAAGTTGAGAGCAAGAAACGAGACGAAATTATGAACAGGAAATGGAAACCCTAAGGAATGAGAAAGCATATGAAGACTTTTTGGGATGTCATTAGGAGAAGTGTGTAGAGAAAACTCTTGGTAAAAAGATGGTGGGAGGTACTAGGAAGGACACCTACATAGTTAAGACATAAAGAAGTGAAAAAGCAATTAAAGTAAAAACTAGGGGAAAACTAGACTTAGATCAGCTTGTGCAGCAGGAGAATATCTTCTGGAGGCAAGGAATGAGTGAAGAGAATAAAGAAGGAGGGCAAAAGAAAGATGGAGCGGAAGGCGGAGAAATAACTTGAGGATGTGGGCAGAAGGGACCAGATATTTAGATGGCGAGGCATGAAAACCAAAGCCGTAACTGAAATATAAGGCTGAAACGGAGAGATTCTTGTGAGACCAGTACAGAAATGATAGATGGGACCGAATGCTGAAAGATCTGCTAAATGTGAAATACAGAGCAAAGAGGAAGAAGCTGTATGGTTGGGGGAGGAGGAAGAGAGGAGGAGGAAGCGGAAGCTACCCGGGACATGATTTCTGAGGAGGCTATAAAAAGGATGAAAAAAGCCGGAAATGGAGTGGCTGTGGGGTTGGTGGTGGAGGGAGGAGAGGAGTTGAGAGGAGGTATCAGTTTGATGAACAGAACAATTGGAGAAGGGAAAAGATTTTGGAAGGGTGGGCAAAGCAATAAATAAGCCTACCAGTATATAAAGGTAAAGGAGATGCAAGCTGTAATAAGTATAGAGGCATTTCACTGATGGACCATCGTGAAAATATACAGAAAAGTGCTGGAGGAGGAGGCTGAGAGAGAAAGGGCAGAAGCCGGACTCGGAGAAAGAGTAAGTACAGGTATAGAAGAGGAAGAGGAACGTCGGACCTCTTATTCATAAGAATGGTTTCGGGGAAGATGCTGGAATATGGCAGGAGATTCTTTGTAGCGTTCATCCTACAAAAGGCATTTGATTCGGTGCAAGGAAAAAGCTCTGGAGAGCTATGGAGAGAATTATGAGTGAGGGGTAGATTAAAAGGCAATGAAAGTATGTATGAGAAATGTAGTTGTAATGTTAGAACTGAATGCGAGAACATAGATGGTTTGTGGTGAAAACAGGAGTGAAGCAGGGGTGTTTTATCTCCATGCTTTTTATATTATATTTAGACGTGGTGTTAAGAAAGTGAAGGAGAGACTGGGAGAATTTGAAGGGGTCATAATGGCATGTGGACGATCTAGCATGTTGGA
>JABUQX010124760.1:0-20000 GCA_015478945.1 Trachelipus rathkii | reverse complement strand
AGAATTAATTAGTAACAGTAATTTATTTTAAAAATGTAATATATAAAGTATAAATGAAGATTGTTTGATAATATAACATATAAATAAATAAGATAACACAACTTTAATGATGTGACACCATATTTGTGTCTTAGAAAAAGGTGACACCATATTTGTGTCCTAAAAAATGTGACACCATATGTGTGTCTTAAATGAGATGTGACACCATATTTGTGTCTTAAAATGAGCTCCCTAACACCCTCCCCCACTAAATTTAAGTCCCCCCTTTTTTCAATCAAATATGGCCGAACTACTTGTTGAAGGGATGAGGTTGGAAACACACAATACTTGACCGTAATATTATTTAGTGTAAAGAATATAAAGATATCATATACAAACTTTCTTATACAATGTAATATTGGAAAACTATAGTCAAGCAGAATGACTATCTAAAGACAACAGATTTTTATTTGAACCTTTTGTAAACCGCAGCACAGAGGCGATATAAATATTTGTTTTATCATTATCTACATTCATAAACAAATTATATCAAAAGTTATGGGAACAAAATATTGTCATAAGATCACACTGAGATCCATAATACACAAATAATAAAGGCAACTACTGTACCAATATATTTCCTATTATATTTTCCTTGATGCCATAACTGAGAAGTACTAAGACTCCAACAATTAACAAACATGCCGGTTAGGATTAGTAATAATAAGAAAAATGGGTATGTGTGCAAAAGATTGTTTTTTCGGACCTGCTTTAGTAGAATAAATAACAAGATTAGAACATGATCATTATAAAAGACCTAACACTAAAATATTAATAGCATTTAGCATTTGTATAACCATGTTATATAAGTTTTCCCATTTTATTTCCCAATTTCGTTAAATTAAAAAATCAGTTTAGACATTTTTGTTTGTTTCAGGATCAATACAGGATGATCAATATGAAATGAAATATGTATATTTAGAGATATATTCAGTGAGACAATTTTAGATATTGTCTCTTGAATGAACCAACGTAAGTATTTACCTTTCAGTGCAATACAGCTTACCGCGAAATCGCGTATGTGATGCAATTTATTAGGAAAAAAGAAAAAAGAAAAAGTATAATATAGGATTTACCAGTTTTACATGTATACCTACCTAACAACTAATATAACTATTTACTTTTATTTCACGTTAGGTTTATGCAGATAATCTATAACTAGCCCGCCTCAGTCTTCGGACCTACTCAAGGGGGGTGGACATTATATGTGGTAATTGTTTTACTTGGCCTCTGCTCCGTGTAAATGGAAATGGACTTAAATTAATATTTCCTGACTCATCTGGCATAACGTCTGCAATCGTTATCCTACTATCGTTTCTATTGTTGGAATAACTACTATTCCTTTCTTCCCGGGTCTCCCCCGTCATCCCAAGGGTTGATAACCGTGGAAAGGGTACTGGTGATGACGTTCGATTTGGAGATAGTACTTCTCCCGTTTGAACATAAACATTTGGTGGAGTAAACCCAGAGAACGTCATCGAAAGGGGAGCATCGGAACTGTCAAACTCTGGAGTGGCATAGGACCCCGACCGAGGAGGTCTATCTCTAAAGAAAGATTTTGAGGACGACCCATCTATCCAGTCAATAGTGTGCCATTCTGTTTCACTAGGGGTTCCTACATCCAAACTTGTTAACCGGGAACCATCTTTGTTAACTTTTCCTACTGATCCTACAGAATTACTTAGAACTGACGGATATTGGAACTTGGTCGGATAAATATGAGAATACATATCGTAAAAATCTAGCGAGGGTTAGACAAATCTCCCTCCGGAGTCTCAATAGGGTCTCCAATAACTCTCCCGGATGGCAACGGGGAAATCTGCAGAGGAGGTAATGAAAACCTGACTTTGGGATCAGGTGGTATATCATGTACCGTTCTCAAGCTCCCCCCTAGGTGTGGTGATGCTTGTACCTCCATATCTATTGTCTGTAGTTGGGAGTATTCCTCCAAAGATATAGGATTTAAATCCGGAAACCCTTCAAAATCAGCCTCATCTCCTTCCATCTTTTCCCATAAGTCACTTTCAGAGACTTGGTCAGAGGACTCATTTAAGATATCGTGGATCCCTGATACCTTATCGATATCATCTGAGTTGACAGTTTCCACCAGGGGTTCCTCTTCATTTGAAAAAAATATATTACTTATTTCTTTATTCTGAGAGAGATATTTTCTTAAATACGTAGGAATATCTATCCACCCTCTTAGGTGGGAAAAATGGACTTTCTCTTATTTGTCAGAGGGGTGGTTAAGCCTCTTTATTACATAGGAGACTCGGTTCGGGTTAACCTCCACAATTATAAATGGCCCCTCCCATTTACTGTGAAACTTCATGGACGCACTGGGCCCAGTCCTAATAACCTTTTTGGCAACTTTCTGTCCCTTTTTGAATGGTTTGAAATTTACACTCCCTTCTTTCCAATATTGGGGGTATGTGTGGACAGAAAAATGTGATTTCTCTAAGAGGCTGCGATTAAATCTCTCGCAGACCCCGTTAATTGCGGGATGGAGAGGGGAAATCCTGATATGTTTTACATTGTGCTTTTGCATAGTTTGCCACAATATCTGTGAGGTAAACTCTATACTATTGTCGGTTAAGATACGATTAGGTACCTTAGGTAAAAATGGAAGGACCTGGTGTTCCAGTTTACGGGAAACAGTTGAGCTTGATTTATCGGCAATAGGAATGACCGCAACCCATTTGGAATAATGGTCTATTAGGACCATACAATACTTATTTCCCTTTAAGGTTTTGGGGAGCTGTAAGAGATCCATAGCACACAAATCAAATGGACCTTCAGCTAGGATTTTCAACATGGGCGGTGTTATATTGGACGAGAAATTCTTTTGTGTCTGGCATACAGGACAGCATCTAACCACATCAGATACCACCTGATTAACACGAGGGTGCCAGAAATGTTTATAAACTAACTGGAGCAATTTATTCCTTCCAATGTGCGCGCAGGACACATGGAGGCCAAGAACAATATGCATCAATAGGTTCAACGATTTGGGTACTGGGAGAGAAAGAAAGTTTTTTTTTCATAGCTTTTTGCTGTTTTAGAAGTATATTAGTAGAACTTGAAGAAAAGCTAAGACAAACATATCCTCTGGAAATCTTTAACAAAAAAATGAGTAATAAAACTATGTACTAGTGTATTCTTCCAATAATATTTAATATGTTTAGGAGTTAATTTTATATATCTCACTCTACAGTGCATCCCTATCATTGGATTGATATCAAACAATCACAATTACTGTATTTCCTAGTTATAATTTTACCAAGAGACCGTGATGACTTCTTGTTTTGTTTATATCTGTACCACATATGATATGATTTGTGGTTTTACCTGGTGAACCCTCGAATGCCTCTCAGCTCGACCATATAGTAGTTCTATTCTACCGTGTATAATTTAAAATAAGCGCTGTCTAGCCATATTCATATGCAGGATGGTTGATTATTCAGCGCAATACATGTCTAGTACCCAAGATCCAACGGATGCTCTTCCATGTATTGTGACGGTACTATAAAGAATACGGAAGGCTGGGTAATAAATCCCCATTGAAAAAGTAACTTTAGTTCAACATAGTGGGTGATATCAATCCGCTTGGTATTCCCAAACCCTCTAATAGCTTTAACCCTCAAATCAGCAGAGGGTGAGATGTTCTTACTTCCCAACAGCGGGATTATATCAGAACTCACCAAATTTACCCCAGCCCCACTATCCACCAGGCAACTGCACGAGGGAGCACAAATATCTTCCAGAGTAACTTCCACAATTAATGGTTCCATGTCCGCCTGACAAAGATTAATGGAAATAATCATTTCGTCAGGAAAAATAGAATTATCATAATTATCAGGTATGGTATCTATTGGAACGTCATTATTCATAACTCCGTTAAGTCCATTCTTCTCACATTCCGAGGAGTCATACACACTGTCCTTTTCCACCGAATGACTCTGTTCGGTGGGGACTAATAGTTTACCGATTTTCCGGATGGTTGATTTTCAGGTCCGCGACAATGACCCTCGAAATGTGACCCTTGGCAATTTTCACATGGGTCTGAATATTTATGTGGGGGAAGTGGTCGTTCGTCACCTCTAGGTGGGGATGAGTTGGCGCTTCACTCCCACACTGACTTCTTGGTATAAACCCTATTAATAGTGCCAGTTCTAGACTCCCGGGAAGCACTAGTGGACGGCGACTCCTTCAAATTTTCACTTTGTTTTGGTGATACTCCATCTGGGCATTTAATTCCAGGATGTGGTCCACGACAGAATGGACAACACACTCGCCTGGTATTCTGAGGTGACAACGTAAGAGATTTATATAACCGGCATTCGTCACGTACATGCCCCTTCTTTTTGCAGTAGCTACAAATTTTAAGATATTTATAGCATTCCTGCATCTGGTGACCAACTTTTTCGCAGTAGTCACAGATTATTTTCTCTCGGTTACTAGCGCCGACACCTGAAGTACTCCGCTTTTCAGAATTATTCTTATCTAAGGGTCCGCTGCGCAGTACGTCATTGTAATAACGACTACCCGAGTTCTTACCGGACGATTTACCATTCACACGACTTGATGGACGACTGTTTTCTCCAGTTTTTTTCTTTGCCTGTCATTGATTCCTTTTTTGACAGTACTTCCGTCCAGTTCGGATAGACCGCGTCGATTCGAATTACAGATTCGGTTGTCTCGTCTAGGTCGTCTTTTGATTTATCAGCAGTTCTATGAGACTGCGGTACTTTTACACCATTGGTTTTATCCTGCTGATAAACAGGATAGTCCGCCTCTTAGGAGTCAGCGTAACTCACAATTTTGTCCCATGCGACATGCTTCTTTCCATCTAGCTGTTTCATTTTAATGTACTGGCGCACACCAAATTCTACTTGGGGTGAAAGACTGCACAGGAATGCGGTACGAAGCGAATCATGGTCCCGCATATCCAACCCGCGGTATGCTCTTCTTGCCAGTCATTCCAAGCGGAGTGCAAACATGCGAAGATTTTCACCTTGGTGTCGACGTGCCGCATGATATGCTTGCAATCGATGCTCCTTTTTACGTCTCTCCTCATCCTAGAACCACCTGAGTAAAGTATCTCGAACCGAGAAATACTCACGATCATCCTTAATCAACAACCTATATAATTTAAGAAATTGACCCTCCAACTGTCTCCCCAACAATCTCAACCACTGATGATAAGCCGACGGGTAGTGGAGACTGCAATAGGCCTCAAAGTCCCGCAAATATACAACTAGATCTTGTCCCGTCTCGTACTTATATTTGCCGGGATCGACTACCTTCAATTTCTGGGAGTTTTTCAGCAATTGAGATAGTAACACTATAGCTTCTTCCAACAGTGTTAGACGATGCTCCATTTCCGGCCCGGAATTTAAAGAACGATTAGTTGCATCTAGTCTCCGGGAACGGTCATGAAATGATGACGGAGGCAACTGCTTAGGAGGTGTTTGTATTAACCCTGTGTAAGTATGTTCCCTATTATTGTGTTGAGTCCTATTATGTGACCTATATAACTGGGGTAATTGATCTTCGGAAGTGTCTAGGGGTTCCCTATACTCTCTATAATCTAAATCATCACCCTTAACCCGATTTGAATAAGGAGGTTGTACTAACCCATACTTTCTAGGGGATGCATTTTTATGATGTGTAAACTTGTTAGGTGAAAAACCTCTAGTGGGTCTTACATTTCTACCAGGTTGATGATTACTTACAGAAGGTCTGAAAGATTTATACTGTGATACTGGGATATTCAACTGTGTATCCTCTGTATCACTATATGAAATGTCATGTTCGTGAATTTGTATTTCTACCTGGTCTCTGTGTCTTACCTCATAATGAGGACGACTTCCTTGCTGATATTTAGACTCTTGCCTAGCTAATATTTCATTTACTTGTTGTTTTTGTGATTCTAATGTTTTTGTGAGTTTACTCAGTTTAGAAATGGGTATTAAGGTGTCCCTTACAGTGTGGTTTTGTAGTAGCCTGTAGCTGTGGAATATGTTTATTCTCGATTTCTTTCGATGAATCAAGTAATATACCATCTAAATTATGAATATCTGATTCGCGCGACGTTTGTTTGTCAAACTCCGAATCTTTTAACATAAGGCCTAAGTGGATCTCATTTTGTAAATCCGATTCCGATTTACGTCTAGCCTTTTGAGTTGTATGCGTGTTTTGTTTGGAAAACATTAATTCCCGAGATTCAGCCATTTTAATTTAAAAATGGTTTTATTTTATACCTACAAGCTGAAAACAGTACAGCAATTGTTTTTAATTTTTTCTTATGTTACTGCGAGAAGCTGAGAACAGTACAGCAGAGCAGTAACTGAATGAAAATTCACGTGCACAGAACAACAAAACAAAGAATGAAGTGTAACTTTGTAACTTTTAGTAATGTTGTGATAAGAGTGGATGTGAACCAGTCACAATCCGGCGCAACGCAGTGAACAGGAATGATTGGGCCCCTTTTCGGGCGCCAAATAATTTTAAGTGTGTATATATGTAACGGAGGGTTAGGCACTGAGATATCTTGAATAATGATATTGAGGAATTTGTTGCGATTCTAACGTTTCCAAATTGCCAATTAACCCTCCTTTGTCTTGCTTGAATAATGGACGAGAATAAGAAATAGAAAAAAATAACTATTGGATGAAAACTAAGCTAACCTCAAAAGATGCAAAAAAAAAAAATAATAGTCACCTGGTGTATCTTAACTTGTACGTGAGCTGCGGTAGATTCCAGAATGACTTACTTCGGAGTCACCTTCTTCCTATTCCTTAGCCGGGGTCTCAATGTCCGCGTAGACCCACATTATTCTTGCTCACTTGCATTGCTTTATAGGAGTGCTTTTGGTTCATCGTTTATTTAAAGTAGGAGAAGGACAGAGTGTGTTAAAATAGGTGTTTAGTTGAGAGAGAAGGACTATAACTATTAAACAAACCGTCTTCCTGCTGAGAAAGTGAATTAGGAATAATAAGAATCACGTACAGTGTACTTTGTATTAAAAATTAAAGTATAACTTTGAAGCATCAAAAACTATAAAACATGACTTATAAGAAATAGACCACTAGTCCAGGTATGATGCCTAAAGAAAACGTAATCATTTAATAAAGGTGACGTTAATCAGTTATTTATATACTGAAGATTTTTCTATTTGTACGGAAGATTCAAACATTACAGATATTAATGGTTCGTGAAAATCCCGATTTCAGATTTGTGATTTATATAAACGTACAATTTATCTAGGTAGGTCATGCTCTTCGGCAGATAAATTCAGATGCAGTAAGTACTTATATAAACTCAATTACAAAACGAGTATAATGATGGTAAGTGAAATCACGTTCAGAGTGATTTTAATACTTTTATTTCTTTTAAAAAAATGGTTAAGTGAAATCAAGTTCAGAGTGATTTACACATTCTTTTTTTCTAAAGTTCTAAAATATTATTAGATTATTAATTATGACTTTTATTTATTATAATTTATTTACCAATATTTTATTAATTATAGCTTTGGTATATTTGTATTTCAGGTTACGATTTGATTTTTCAACTGTATTGTATGAGTTGTACATTACATTATAACTCACTTATATAACTAGATGTATTCATGACGTTTATTGGGCGAAATAGTTAAAATACCCAATGTTAAACTTGAAAATGAAGATTGAATGATGGTTATGAAGAAAGACATTAATAGTCGGATTCTTGTTAAAACAATCCTAAGAATGAAAATCCGCTCAATGTGTCTAGACAGATATTGTTGGCTTCAAGGCAAAACGAATCTAAGAACGAAACCTAAGAACGAAACCTAAATGACAGCATATATTTAATTCTAACATTTAATTATTTATTCGATTTTATAAAATATAATTAAATAAATCTTACCCCTTCCGATTAGAATTCCGTGGGAAGGGGTTTCGTTTTGTTTTGCGTAGGTTCCTTTGATTTAGGACTACCTTTAACCAGCTGTCAAACATAAATATTATAAACTTTTTATCCTTAATTTAAGTTATTGAATATTATTCAAGTATTAATAAGGTTAATTCAATAATATTCCTTTCAGATGCTTTACAATTTTGTTACCCTAAAGGATTGGTAGAACAAAAGCTTAAGACTAACCTTGCCCTGATCTTCTTTGTCTCTTTGATTTTACAATGAATTCTCAATTTCCAGCATTACTACTGCTACGATGATTTAGACGTTGACTATATGTTGAGTACGTGACAGTACAAAAAGTTATGTCTTCTTGCAGCATCAAAATCATTAATCAAACATCATATAATTAATAAGAAAACTTTTCTATGGCTGGAGCAAATGAGTTAAGTAGCAACAGTAATTTATTTTAAAAATGTAATATATAAAGTATAAATGAAGATTGTTTGATAATATAACATATAAATAAATAAGATAACAAAACTTAAATGATGTGACACCATATTTGTGTCTTAGAAAAAGGTGACACCATATTTGTGTCTTAAATAATGTGACACCATATGTGTGTCTTAAATGAGATGTGACACCATATTTTTGTCTTAAAAATGAGCTCCCTAACATATATATATATATATATATATATATATATATATATATATATATAATATATATTTAATAGTGATGATACGTAACTTGTTATTTTTAGATAATTAGATTTGATATAATATTAGGTATATAAATTATAAATAATCTACTCAATATATATATATATAATATATATATAGGATGTATAAATTAAATAAGTTGGCATAAGAGATGATCAGTATAATATCCCATATAATATATAAATATAGTATATATATATATATATATATATATTATATATATATATATTATTATATATATATATATATATATAATATATAATATAGTTAAAATAATATATAGTATATGTATATATATAAATTATTATAGTATTATATATAATATATATATATATATATATATATATATAATATATATATATTATATATATATATATATTATATATATGATATAGTTAGTACCTTTAGCCCAAATATAATAGCATTAATGTATGAAACTATATATATATATATAATATATATATTATATATTATATTATATATATTATATTATATAGTTATAGTATATAATAGGTACATATATATATATATGTTTGTATTTTATATATAGATGTTTATTATATATATATCTATTTACTGATTGAAGTCCTTAGATTATTATGCATATATTCCTGATACTTATATCTAATTAGTATAATATTATAAAATGGAGCAAAATCTAAATATATATATACTGATATATATATAATTGGGTAAATATAGATTGCTTTATTTGTGTTTTTTTATTATTAATGTAATCTCCTATTAGTATTATTAGTATATTTGTCTACAATTATAGCAATCTTGCTATTGGTTTATGAATATTATTTTTATTATTTTTACATATTATTTTTTATAATATTATTATTATTTAATCAATTTTTAATTACTTATTAAGTTTTGTATAGTGCCTCAGAAGTTAGGATAAATTATATTTTTGTTTATCTCTATCTGTCTATTAATATGTTAAATGCCTTTATTTATATATTATAGTATTTATTGTTATTCATTCTTCTCTACTTCTCTCTCTCGTCTCTCATCCTCTCTCTCTCTCTCTCTCTCTCTCTATATAATAAATAGTATATATATTATATTATATTATTTATAATATAGATAAATGTAGATGTATATACTTATATAATAATTAAATACGTATATATATATTATATAATATGATATAATATTAGCACCAATATATTAGTGTGATCATATATTTAATTAAGTATTGATTAGATATATAATAGTTAGTATATATATATAGTAAACTGTTAAATAATAGTATATATATTATAAATAATAATATATATATATATTAATATAATATAATATAAGTATATATATATATATTATATATTTAATCACCAATATTTATATATATATATATAGTTATATATATTTATATATATATATATATAGGTATTTAAACAAGGAAGTTAAATTTTCTACGATATTCGATGTTTTTTTATTTATATATATATATATTTTATATTATACTATATTATAATGGAATTATTCATTAATTCCATTGGGAACCGTATTTTTTCCATGCTTTACCACTAATCACAAGCAGGTATCCTTTGGGAACTCGCACTTTCCTTTATAGTTAGCCTTGGAAGGATTCGGGGTTGGAGATCCTTTGGTTTGTTCTTATAAAAAACCTTTGTCGGATAATTCATTTTGAAAAAGTAAGTTTGGTCACTAGATTAGCATAGCCATACTTTTTTGTACAGGAATATCTATTGGATTCTTTTAATTATATCCTATAAGGAAAATTCCATTAAGGGTCCTTAGTATATATATGGAAATCATAAGGAGATTTCCTTTTGAGAATTTTTCAAAATTCCTAGTTTATGACTACCTTGTAATGAAAACTGACTTCAAAATTCCTTGGCCTTATGTGTCCATCTAGGAATTTTTAAACCTATGTAACTGAAAAAATGTGTTAGGAAACATTACTGGAATTCATTCAGGGAATTTTTTTTCTGGTTATATAATATATATATATATATATATTATAATAATATAATATATATATATATATTATATATATATATATATATATATATATATATATATATATATAGATTGTATATTATATATATATATATAGTATATATATATATATATATATATATATATATATATAGTATATATATATATATATTATATATATATATATATATATATATATATATATATATATTAATAATATTTATATAGACCTACGATAATGAAACAGTAAATTACTTATTATTTATATATACTATTATAATTATATATAATATATAGTTTATATATATATAATATACTATAATATTATATTAGTTTGTTCTTCAATGCTTACTTATTGCAATCGTTCTCTACGCTTGTATATATTTATTGAGGCATTCTTATTTTTATTCTCCCTGCTTGAAGTTGCCCCTCACAGTATAAGGAAGACACTATGAACGAGGGAGTTACTTTAGTTATTAGACGCTGATTAGCATTATCTAGTAAAAAACATACATATTATAAGGTTAAAACGTAATTTAAAATATTCTTTAAAATATAAACACTAGGTTTGCAGCTTTTCGCATGCGATTTTGTCGCTCACACTTCGCAGGAACTGAACCGGCAGCCCCTCATGTAGAGAGGTTTGGTTGCAATTTCGACTCCTATTTTCTGGACTATTGATGTTCTATTATCGTCTATTTTGAATTATACTTTTTTAAAAAGGTTTACTAGTGAGCTAGATTCCTTTAAGTATTTGTTGTTAATTTTGTCAATGATGATTTTACCTTGTAGTAGATTAAATTTGTTAGAGTTGCTTATAATAAATGATTCTGTGATTTTGCGAATTTCTGTATTTTGAATAGTTTTAATTATTTCTGGAGTTATTATTCTATACGATGGTTGCAGCATATTGTCTATGCTTACTAGTTGATGTTCATATTGTTTATCTTTTGTAAATCAATTCTTTGATGTTGGGGCCGAATGCTACTGGGGTATAGTGAAGTTTATTCGTTTCTCAATATATTGCGGCGTGACAATCCATACATTTAATTTTTATATATTCCTCCGAACATTTTTATTTAATATTGTTATATCTATGGATATTAGCATGCGTTTTTTAAAATCAAACAACTATTAGATTTAAACTGTTTTATCGATCTGGTATATATTTTTTAATTATTTTTATTTGTATTAGATGTTTGGTAATGGTAAAACATTAGAGTAGTCATCATTGGTGGTGGTATTGATATTCAGATTAATATTTTATTCTTTGCCTTTCGTAAGGCTGTATTTATGTAGTTTGCAGGATATTTAAAGTTATGGGAAGTTATTTTTTTTAGGTATATTTTTTATTCTATGCAATCAATTACACTTGTATGCTTTAAGAACAATTACTTAAGGTTGCAAATTTTATTGTAATATTTACTATTGATTTGAATCCAATAAATTGTTATGATATGGTTTAAAATGTGATATTTAATGAGGTATTCTTTTTATCATAAATTTTAAAGGTTTGGAAATGGTTCGTGTTCCAGTTTTATTTGATGATACTAATAAAAGTTTATCTGATTGTTTTATATTGATTTTTCCACTGTAAATTTTATATTTATTTATTGTAGGTTTTATTAATAAGTTTAATTATTCAGAGTATATCGAATGTTCTAAAATTTTTGATAATATATTTAATACATACCTCAATCATGTTGTAAGGATTATTGTGGGAAATTCTGGAGTTATGTAATAAAATTCTATTAGTTCATATAAAGATGTTGCTCATGATTGGAGATAGAGAGGAGCCCATAGAGAGACCAGATATTTGTTTATAGTATTCGTCTTGGAACGAGAAATATGCATGATCCAATGTTAAATTTATCAGTTTTTTAATTATATTGAAATTAGGTTGGAGAATGATATTTTTTTGATTTAAATATCTTTCTAGCAAATTTAATGTGAAATCAATCGGTACGTTTGTAAAAAGAGACGTCACGTCGAAACTTAGCATTTGAAATTCTGAAAAGGTTATATTTTTGATGCGTTGAATAAAAACTGTTCAGATTTTTTTAAATATGAACCTGATATATTCTTCATATTCGAAGTGCTGCTCTTCAGGATTTTTATATGTATAGGCCAATCCATTTGCTAAAATTTGGGTGGTGCAATATATGTTGGAAATAATGGACTCATATGGAATATATTATTTAGCTATTGTGGAGCTTTGGCAATGCATAAAACTTTGATAAATTTACTCATTTTATATGCTCTTTAAATTTTTTTTGAAGATCTTTTTGAGTGGTGAAAGTTTCGGAGATAATAATTTTATTAAATTGCTGTTGAGAGTTTTTTAAGATGTTTTTATTTGAGCTTTTTTGTAAGAAGTTACTATTGTCATCCATATAATGTTGTGTGCTTTTCTGACATATTCATCCACGTTCATAACAACCATAATATTTCCTTTATCCGACCTAGTAGTTATAAGGTTTCATATTTTTTGTAAGATTGTATATTGGCATCAAAAAAATCTTTTTAGGGAATTCAGAATGGTTCCAGTGTTAAAGTCCTTGGTAACTTTAAAAATTATTCCAAATAGTATGTCATAGTTTTAAGTCTAAGATCTTTGTAAATCTTTTCAAATTATATCTGTAATTTAAGTTTGGTTTATCCAAACGATCGGGGTTGGGTAAGGGAAAAGCTCAGACCAAAAAATTCAGTAGAGATTTTTTGTATGACTAAGATTATGGTCAGACAAAATAACAACAACAAACTTAAAGGAATCCAGCTCAACTAGTTAAACCTTTTTAAAAAAAGTATAAATTCAAAAACATAGACGATGATAGAACCAAGTTAGTCAAAGAAAAGTTGGAAGTCGAATTGCACCATAACTCGTACTACCATGCACCAAACTCTCTTCAAGTAAGTTCCTGACGATCGAAGCGAGATGGATCGGATTCACGGAAGCTCGAACCTGTGTTTATATTTTAAAGAAATATTTTAAATTATTCGCTTTTTGTGTAATTCCTTATACATCAGGTTTGTGGAGTCGATGGTTCCAAAATTATCGGAAACTCGCGACTCTCGACTCCCATAACAACGCAAGAAAATTACCGACTCCGACTCCGACTCCACTCCACTCAAACAATAAGATTTATATAAGAGTATATAGAACCCTAAGAATAAGAATAAGAATAAGGAATAAGAGTATATGGGATACGTAAAGTACAATACGTTTATCCTGAACATCTGAAGGGGCGAGTTATAGGTGAGCGGAGAAGAGTATGTTCTAATCAGTGAAAGTGGAACTCATTTGGAATGACCATACGTATTAGATAGAGAGTTGTGTGGTGTTGAAGAAAAGGAATAAATGAGAGAATCAATGAAAGTACGTTGCGATGGTTTTGGTCATGTGGAAAAGGATGAATGATAGTCGCTTGGTTAAGCAGATGTATAATGGTGAGTGTGCTAGGGAATCGGACCGAAAGGAGGGACCGAAGGAAAAAAAGCTGGATATGAATGTCAGTGAATACCAGGGTAATTGGCACTGAAGGAGAGAAATTGTGAGGATTTCTTAAGTCAGGAGGCGAGAAAACAGGTGCCAAAATAGAAGTGGAATAGCGGGGGTTTTTGTAAACGAGGCTTAAGGGGTATTATGCTTTGATTAGCCCACCTATGAGTCATATAAGGTGTATGAACCCTACATTGGCGAGATTCCATGTATAGTAAGTGGATCTCAGTCTTAGATTGTGATCCTCTTGATAGCTCTAGTGGAAATGTGATATTTTACTGACTGCGACGAGCCTTCCACTAAAAGGTTCATTATCTCTTCTGTAAGACTGGGACTTTTCTTTTCGACTTCTGTAATTATTCTTCTAACTTACTATTATACTGTTATCTCTAATTGCATGGACATAAATCGACCTTACCCCAGTCTTGGAGGAGAGAAGGTGGGTAATGATGATGTATGAATTTTAAGTTTGTTTATTGAATAAATAACTCAGTTCTATATTTAGTTTTTGTTTATTAAATGGTAAAATATTAGGAAATTATAAATAAAGTTTGTGTCTTTTTACTTTCATACTCATTTCGTAATATATTTAATTAATATATATTATTATATATATATAATATATTTATACAATATATATATAAATATATATATATATATATATATATATATATATATAATATATTATACTATATATAGGGCCGTAACCAGAATTTTTATTCCTTCATCTACGAATTATAAGCAGTTATAAATTTGCAAAATATTAAATAATTTTGAGAAAATATTTGGCAAAATTATTATATAAATTCTTATATCTTTGATCTTAGAATCTTTGCAAATTGTATAGTTAAGAATATATATATATATATATTAGTCCAATAATATATATATATTATATATAGTAATTATCAATTCTTAAATATATATATATATATATATATATATATATATTAATATATATAACACTCATTTTTCTTCTATAAACTTAATTACTTTAGGTAGTATATTGATATTTTTCAGATAATCATTTAATATTACTCTAATAATATATATATATATATATATTCAGATGGACCAACTCTAGCAACTTTTTACTACTCGTGAACTCTCTCCTCTCCTGCTCTCTCTCTCTCTATATATATAGTATATATATATATATATATATATATATTATATATATATATATATATATATATTATATATAAATATATATAATTATATATATATAATATATATATAAATAATATTTATTTTTAGCTTATTATTCTTACATTATATATATAATAGTGACTAACTCTTTCCACTCTTACTAATGGCTAATATACTCATATAATATTTATGATAATATTTATGTTTTATAACCGCAAGATATGAAAAAATATCCAAGACTGGCTTTATACGATATTTATATAAAGGTAAATTTTAATCAAAACCTTTACTCATATATACCTAAGTATAATATAAATATTATTACCTTTTTACCCTTACAATATATTACATCCTACTATATTATATTAATAATATATCTTTAGGGAATAGTATTTGATCATGAGATAATTCCATTATTAATATATATATATACTAATTATAATTATAATATATATATATTATATATATATATATATATATATTTGTTTCCTAAATTAATTATTTCTAAATATATATATATATATATGACCTAATTTTCCCTAATATATATTATATATATATATATTTATATATTATAATATCTTGAGTGAGCTCCAATTTTAACCTTATTTTATTATTTTATCGTTTTCTATTGTAGATTCACGATTAACTTAATAATATTTCAAATTACAAATGGCACTTCATAATTGTTTTAAAGTCTGGCGTTTACTGACGATTTTAGACACTAAGAATATTTCTTGTTTTTTGTAAATTTTTTTTTATGAAATATTATTTATTATGTATGTATTTATATATGTTTTCCATTTTTATAAACATAAGTTATCTATTATAACTTTATCAATTAATTAGTGACATATCTAATTCAAACATAACGATTATCCGCCATGCTTATGTAGTGGCTTACGGATTAGTACCCTTTTTACAACTTCTAGCATGGAAGGGGCAGTAAGGAAATAACCGATATCTTCCCTTTTTTAGTTTCAGAATTTTGGTTAATATTTTAATAATTTATTATGTTATTATTTCATTTTTTTTTCCAACTTTCGACAAAAAAAAAAAGAAGAAAAGGAAATATTATTATTATACATTGTTAAAAATTGCAAAAATAGATCGTTTCTATAATTTCAATTCGTGCTGAGCACGAGTTATTATAGAAACGTCACGTGTACTCTCCCTCTATAATATATATATATATAATATATAAATATATATATATATATATATATATATATATTAATATATATATATATATATATATATATATTATATTATATATATATATAATATATATATATAGAGTATATTCTTTATGTAATCTTTACAATAAAATCTACCTCTAATTTTTTCCAATATATATATATATATATATATTATATATAGCCCATACTATCTTATTTCTCAATATATATATATATATATTTAATCACTTCAATCTAACGAGATAAGTGTTCGAATTTGTGGGTTTTCTCTCGTGATAGAAACCGCTCCTCAACTTTTTCACCTCTCCAATTACAGTAATCGGACATAAAAAATTCTAAATTTTTTGCGCCAATTTTGATGCGAAAAGAAGCAAACTGTAGCTTTCTGAACTTCTAAACGTCGTTTTCGAGTGTTTTTCGTTGTCTGTACTTTTCTTTTGGTTATTTTTCTTTTCAACTCTATCTCCAAACCTTGTTTTTGACATTATTTTGGCTTCAACTTCTACAAATTTTTACGAAATGACTTCAAACTTGAAATTGCATAGATGGGTCATTACCTACAAAATGCACGAAATAGTTTTTGAATTTTTTTTTAAAATTTTGTGCTTTGCAATGTCAAAATTTCAAAATTCACTTTTTTTTCTTTTTCAAATTAAAAATTGCGATAACTTTTTTTTTTACTCTCATACGATATGGATGAATTTTCTGAGCATATGCTATAGTCGAATATTTTGGGAAATTTTTTAAGTTTTTCTTACTCTTTGAAGATATATTTTCAAATTTATTTTATAGTAACAAAAAAAGATGCATCCCACCCGACTGTATAAGTTTCGAAAATTTGATGTTGATGGGAAAATAGTCCCACAAAAAAAAAATAAATACACTTTCCAAAAAAAAAACAACATTTTTTGGAAAAGTGAAATATGATATATCTTTTTCTTATTGTCCGATCAAACATCAAATTTTCAGGGCTTATAATTTAGCCAGGATGCATAAGATAGCATCATTGTTTTACTTATATAACTCTGTAATTTGTTATCCCTCTCCAAATAAATTTCATAATTTTTTCTCAAAAATATATATATTGATATATATATATATATAATTATTTTGTTTAATAAATTTGTTCTATAAGTGAATACAATAAATCACAAATTTACATTATTCATTCAATGCTAGCTAAAATATTTCTATAAATTATATACTTGGCCTACTTAAATCATCATACAGCAAACAATTATCATCTCAGAATTTACACATGAGCTTCAGAATAAGAAAGTTATATGCAATTTTATTCATTTATTAATTAACCAAATAAAAGTCTTGTTTAAAAATTATTTTTATTTACTATTGTATCCTGTAGTACAAATTTTAAAATAAAATCAAAAAAAATTTCGTGCATTTTGTATAGGTTAATGCGATTTACATTATTAAGACCCATCAATAGATATATTTCAAGTATGAAGTCATTTTCAAATAAATATGTAAAAAGTTAAAATAGTTGACCAATAGCAAAAACATAGGTTTTGAAAAAATGAAAATTCTGAAAGAATGACTATAACTCAAAAAAACTACTTCTCGAAAACGACGTTATAGTGGTCAGAAAAAGCTACTATGTTATTGTTTTTTATTTTTATATCTATCAAAAATAGATGAAAATTTAAGAATTTTATGATTCCCTAATTTTTAGGGGGATGGTATGTTATATATATGGTGAATAATAGGCCTTCAGTCCGTGATAGCTCAAAAATAATTTATTAATCAAATGACATGTAATAGTTAAAATCAAAGATTTGGAGAATTGCAATTCAAAAGAGAAAAACCCAATACTGATGTCTGCACAAACCGAGTTTATATTAAAAAAATTGCTTATACACGAGAAAAACTCATTACAACGAAAGATGATAACTTCCTTCGTTTAGATGTGTCAGCTATGTTATATAATATAATGATAACTATTTTCATTTAAGCTAGTTTCTGTTTTTATAAGTGTAGAACTTTACTTCTCTCATTGATTAAGAATTGTAAAATAGTATGTTTATTGAGCCTTTTTCAGAGTAGAAAAATATCTTTTGTTCAACTTAACGTTTACTAATATAAATGATAATATATATTAATTTATAATATACAATGATTAACACTCTCCAACATTTATATATATAATATATATATATTTATAATATAATTATATATAATATATATATATATAATATATATTATAATATATATATATATATAATTAATTATATATATATATTATATATATATATATATATATATATATATATATTTATATTTATAATATTATATATATATATAATATATAATTATTATATAAAATAAATTTGTTATTATATTGTAAACAATAATCGTTATTCTATCTATTATATGCAATCTGGCCGAGCCGTCCTTCCATCATTTTCTCTTAGGTCTGATTTTTATAAAGCTATAGCAGAAAAAGACGTTCAACACTAACTTGCTTCGGAGGTAGAGCAGTCGAACGCTTTCGACTAAGCTCTTCATATCTAGAAGCTTTCAACTATCTCTGAGCTTTCTGAAAAAAATGACTTGAGAAGGTAGTAATGGGAGGAATAGTTGTAGATTTCATCACTTACCAATAGATGCTCAGACTAGTTCCTTTTCTTCTTGCAACTTCCTGGCAACCCTTTAATTAAAATGACCAAATTGCAAGTTGTAGATCTTAAGTTTTTTGTTGTTGATCTTCAGTTAGGCATACCATGTAGTAGGACAAATAAACAACAGCTAGTAGAATATCATTGTCAATGAGAGAAATTTCTCTTAGTACCATGGAGTTTTTTATTTCTTCAGCTTCTTAAATATAGATGGTATAGGTGAAGGTTTGATTTATTTAGAATATAATTCAAATTGAAACTAAAGGGCAGTGGTTAAGAAACGTTGATAATCGGTTTTGCAATTTGCATTTTGAGTATGAGAAGTTCGCAAGTCAGTGACCTGCTGATTAGTGATTGAAGTCACCCACAGAAAAACACAATTCGACTAAGCAAATTGGTCAGGACTCAAAATTTTCTTGTCTCCGCAACGTTCTACTAGTCTTGTATTAAGTTAGCTCCGACTGCCGAGCTCCGACTATCTCGTCTCTCCGACCTCTTGACAAATTACGCAACTTTCCGACTCCGACTCCGACTCCACCCTTTTCAAAATTTACCGACTCCGACTCCAACTTCCACTAACCCTGCTTATAATATGTAAATGTTTTATAAAATGGATTGGGTCAATATATAAGTAACTCACTTTCATAGTGTTCTTCTTATGTGGCCAGACTCTCGCTTTCAATGGGAATATAAAATATTACTCATAAAATATATTGATGTACTATGATTACCAATACCTCCGGTATATCAGGATAGTTCATAATTTATAAGTAAGTATAATATATATATAATATAAAGATTTGACCTAAGAAAAGTGAAGCAATTATATATATATATATATATATACTTTCCAAGTATATGATATATTTACTACTACTTCATTTGACAT
>JABUQX010124758.1:10000-27279 GCA_015478945.1 Trachelipus rathkii | reverse complement strand
CGGTGTGTGTCCCTATCGTGGAAACGAGGAGGGCGTCTGATGTGCGATTCGGCTGAGTGCCGGCGAGAAAGATGATTTTGATTGAAGCACGAGTGTGATGGTATCGTTAGGAGATATAAGTAACGATGGCCAGGTGCGAAGGATGTCCATACGCTAGTGAGAAGTGTTGGAGAATTGTCGCAGAACGACGCCGAATGATGAAGATAGGATAGCACGACCGTGTGGTGAGTAATGACCTGAATTAAGTATAGATCAATAGATCCGATCGGATCGGTCATGTTCCATCAGCTGAGGAAACAGCTGATATACTGTGTATATTAAGGGTAAGGGGGGTGAAATGACGGAGTATCTAGGTAGACTGACTATAGATGGAGGGGTCAGTGGAGTGGGATATGTATCGAAAAGTGAGTGAGGTTAGGCCTGGATGCGTGAGACAATAGAAAGGTACAGAGGGATGAATATAAAGTGAAGAGTAGGTAGGATAGTGATAGGATAGAGTACATAGAGGGTATACAGAGAGGATTTGAGGAGTGTATGGATGATGACCAGGCGGTGGTAGTCAGCAGGTATAATCATACGCGAGGAATGAGTATATAAGAGTAGTAGGAAATGAAGTGAGAGTGAGTATATAGTATGATATGAGTAATAATGTAAAAAATAATGAATGACGGTGAGTCAGAATAATAGGCATGTGTGGAGTACTATAGCTGTAACGTCACAGTTGTCCTACGTGTAGATCAGGTAACGTGCGACAGGTAAGGGAGGGTATAAACCATATCACGCTGACAAGGAGGAACGATGGAGTGCGAGTCATCGCGAGACGTACAGTACGACGGCGTATATCGTTAATACGTAACGTTATTGCATTATCCGAAGTATGCTAGGCAGACAGCCTGTCCTATAAGCGACAGAAAGGATATGGCCATTCGGCGTCACTAAATAATCGGCGATGCCTTGCATCCTTACATGAGTGGCGCGCATACTTCTAAGTCATTCCGACATTGAGGGACGAAGTCCCTTGAGCTGGAGCATGCGAGTGGCGAAGTACCATCGGCAGCTGCATATCCGTCCATCGATGAGCGAGTCCTTGCATCACGATGCTTTTCTGGATGGCGTAGATATACGCCTTCAGTCCAGCAGCTGAGGGCAGAATGATGAGCCACAGGCTGGCCAGAGCACTCGCGCGCGTCGAACCGAAGCAGAGATGTGTGCGCAGAGTGAGTTCTGATATGAGAGGGAGGCACATCTCACCGGTGTCCAGACTTCGAGATGGGGCCTACAGATCGGCTCATGCGCCATCAGTCCAGTTCGATGTTAATGAGTAGCCGGCGAACGAGCAGTAGGTAAAATGATAGGTCAAGCTAGCATGTCAGGTCCAGATGTACTAAGACATTCTCCAAGATAGTCTCTGTAGCAAGATTTAGATAGGGTAAGGTAGTAGAGTCTGAGGAGCGGAAGGCGGTGACTAGTAACGTATGAACCAGATATAGTATACATTGCGCGCTGGGAGAGTGGAGGATGTCATTACTAGAATTGAAAGAGAATGATATACTTAGTAGCTAGGTGGCGATAGAAGCCTAAGAGATAACAGAACATGGGTCATCGCTTCACGAGTGCATTTGTCAGACGCAGGCTGGCGTGTCCTGACTCTCGATTCAGGTTAGATAACCTCCGATATGTGATGCGGTAAATTAATACATAACCAGTGACGGGGTAGAGCGGTGAGAGCAGTTCACAGCAGGTACGGACATCCAATCATCGTAACTGTAGTGAACTATAGACGCGGACTTCTAAGATAGATATGATATGCGTACCCGGTATGAGAGAGACCTACGATGAGTAGTAAAGGAGGGTGATAGCGCAGTGGTATGGACTGTAACGTGCGCCGATTGAGGTGCGCAGGGGACAGACCTGGTGATAGGTGCAGATTCCGTACGGCTCTAGGGGTGGAGTGATGTGCGAGTGGTTGGCGGTGTGTGTTGTGTGTGGTCTGGTGTGTGAGGCGGCGAGCTGCTCGTGTGAGAGGGGAGAGCTAGGGGGAATCGCGCCTGCGGGGGTGGCGGGTGTCTGTCGTGTGGTCGGTGGTGTGGTGGGGGTCGGGTGTAGGAGAGGGGGCTGGAGTCGGGGGTGAGGGTGGTGTGTGGGGTGAGCTGGGGGGGAGGGCTGTGTGCAGGGAGGGCTGTGGGTGTAGAGTCGTCGCGGGAAGGTGCACTGCGGATGGGGTGGCTTGACCTCTCGGAGTATGTCTGGTGGTGGTACGGTGCAGGTGTGTGGTGGAGCTCTCTGTGAAGGGTGGGAGCTGGTGGTGTTGTAGTGAGCTGTGGTGGAGGTGCGTCTGAGAGAGCGAGATTCTCTGCAAGGCGAGTGTCTGTGCCTTGGGTAACATCGCTCCGACAGGTTTATGCTTAAAGCACATTTCAACAATCTAATTTTCTTCTTAGCATTCTTCTATTTTGCCAATCCACGCGCTTAAGCGTCCTTAATTTCTATCTGTTCTAATTTATTGATATTACCACCTCTTTAACCTATTTTAACCTAGGCATGAAGAGTATGTTTAACATAAACTTATCTCAAACACCTAAGGAACATACAAGCATGATGCTCTACGAGTAGTCCATCCTTCGGCATATGAAAGCAAAACTATATTCTGCAAATAAAGGAATAACTCTCAATTTGTATAGAAAAACAACAATAGAAAATTTATTATGAGAATAAACGATAGACTACCGCGTCTCTCCTGTCAACTCCAATAGTCTCACCCCCGCTCCTCTTGTAAAAGCGATATTTTCCTGGTATTTCACCCCCCTTCTCGTGTCCCTTCTCACTAGGATCCTTAACGATGGATACCGAACTACGAACACTGGGTCAAGAGGTCGATGTAGGTTCTCAGTTGCATAACTCTACAGCAGGAACAAATCTAATGCTCATAAACCACTTAGAAATACTCCAGATCATTTAACAGTTTGCCTCTGTCTTTGTCGAATATACTATATATGACTACGCGTAACTTAGTATCTTGACCTCTTCTCTATATATTTATCTGATATAATCAGTACTATAAATATCTAATTAATAATATCTATCTAATTCATTATATAACGATCTACATATATCACTATATATATTATATAATTTATATATCCTATCATGCCTACTATAGCCTATTTCCATACTTTATTCTTGTATAATGATTAAACTTATAACCTCTAACTTACTACTAACTAGGTACTTATATCACTCTTGCATCACTATTCCATTACGACAACTGATCGAAACCATTTATACCTACGTCCGAACGTTCTCGTTGACATTCTCAATCAATTGTTTCGCCATGTGCACGCACTGCATATACGCAAAAAGCTATTTATTCGACACACATGATCTCTCAATAATCACTAACATCCCTTTCTTCTGACTGACATATCAGAAACCACCACCCCAACGTATAGCTATACTATTCCAGGAGAGAAGAGAGAGAGCACGAGGAGGAGAAGGGAGAGAGGAGGAAGATGAGAGAGAGAGGAGTGAGGGAGAGAGACGAAGGAGAGAGAGAGAGAAGAGTGACTAGAGAGAGAGAGACATGTGTATAGAAATACCTATCATGGCCTGTAGCCCAGTAATCATGGTGGTGTTAATCATTGAACAATTGATGTCTGACATATTACATACTACTATTTACTGAGGTACTTACTACTATATAATAGTATTCTTATACTTAATGACTAGACTACTCATACTGCCGATCATATGAGTATACTATATAACCTTAGATACTAATAGTCGGTATGCAGCTATAGATATAGTATAAGTCTATATATAATAGCATATTATATATATACTATAATATTATATATATTAGAAATATAATGATAATACTATTATAGAAGATATATAGCTAAACTATCATAATCACACATATATTATATATAGTATAAATGATATCGTATATATACGCCGGTACTATATATGTAGGTAATATATGAGACTAGATAATCGGTGTAATGATCCAACCCACGGTAGAAAAATTTCAATTATATTAATATATAACTATATATTATTATATATATATATAGTTATATATAATAATATATATGATAGCTATAGGTAGTAGATAAGTCAATATAGAATATAGAGTAATCAAAAATACCTAATATTAAGACTATGAATAATATATCATTTAAAAGTAATTCCCTTATATACAGGCATTCCCGAATAGATATGACAGTATATATATGTTAGTTAAGTAGTAATACCTAAGTATATAGAGTATACTAACTAGGATATAAAATAATAGAGCGAATAATACATAAGTATAGTTAATAGATAATGCTCATAATAGTAGGTATCTAGATATAATATATACGTATATATAGAGATTATATATAATAGTAATGATATATGCCGCAAATAATAGTACAAACTACAAGAAAACTTGTTAAAGGTAAAATGTGTTAGAGGGAGAATAACTATCTAATGACTATTAAGAACTATTTAACTAATTAAACTTATACCATATTTTAAAAGTGACCGAGTGTACACATATACTAAGAAGCTCACTATCTACACCAGATGCGCTCATGTTCCAGATTGCAAGACTGACAAAATTAAGGAATAAAAAAAAAAAAGAAAGAAAAAAAAGAAAAAAGAAGCAAAAAGAATAAAAAAAAGAAAAATACTAAACTGGCAAATGTGGAAAGGCACGTGTTTAAAGAGTCGTTGCCTAACTTTATACTAATCATATATTAGTATATATATATATGATGAGTATGAGTAGTAATAGATAATATATATTATATATATATATAATAATATATAGATATAATATAGATAAGTATATATAAAACATAGGTAGTAAGTAGTGGACACGATATAATTGATAGCAACTACTACGTAAATTACAATATCATATACTATTAGTAGTATTATACATAAATAAGTTTAACTATTAAAAATAGGAATAGGGTAATTAAGGATAGGTAATAGCGATATACTAGATAAACTATATATAAATATATATATATAGGACTGAACTCGGTAATATGATAAATATAATATATATATATATAATACTGATAAATATATTTACAATCATAATTATAATTATACTATTATATATAGGTATAATAATATTATAGATATATTATATAAAAATAGAGTCTCAGTAGGCGTAGTGGACAGTAATCGAAAGTGGTGCGTTATGCGGGAACGAAGCTTAGCCGAAGGTCGTGAGTCGAAGTCCCTCGTCAGAAAACATGCGGTGATTTTGTACTTGATCGACTAGTCACAGGCTCACGGACACGACAAGAATGCCTGTTCTTCGGTAGCGAGATTTTCTAATGTTAAAAATTCCATTAAAAATGATTGGTAATGATAATAGTGTATTAATACATAATCTTCCACCTACCCTCACCTCGACTGCAGTCCATCAGCCCACACATTACAACCGTAACACACTTTAATCCACATGACAGACACCTACTTCTATTCGCCTTTGCCACAGCACAGGTTGAGGTCTTGCACGAGTCCAGGAGCTCTACGCCATGCCCACTTGATGCTGGGAATATCTTGATCCTTGTCCAGCGACTAGGCTCGGGGCAGTTACTATCACCCTGTTAACTGTGCACCTGTTCACTTGTGATGGGCCCACCTGGTGTCACGGCGGAAAAAACATAATGAGTAGTAACCTTCCCGCGACTGGTCGTGGTTAATAATAAACTAACCTAACTAAATACTAATATAATATATAATATAATATATGTGTATTTATTGTTTTTGTATATATATTGTGTTATATATATATTATATATTTCATATATGATTAAATACTATCGCCGCATACCGAACAGAGTAACGTATCTAGTATATAACAGTGATATACTACTATACTAGTGATTATATAACTACTACTAGTATATTAAGTAAAGAGAAAATTAATGTATATCAGGGGTTTTACCTTCATGAATAAAAAATGCAAATTCATGAAACATAAAAGAGATGCAAGATATCTAGCCCTGATTTCACTCTCGTGAACTTGAACGTACGTCATATAGATTCTAATAATTAACTAATTACGCCAATCTAAGTAATATAGTATAAGAGAGTAAATACCTTGGTGAATACTAGGGAATATATATATAATATAAGTAGTAAATATACATGATAGTGAATACCTTTCTTTGAATATTTGATGATGAATATACGTGTTATCTATATCTGATAGGAGAACTTGGATGTATGTAATAATACTATATACTAAATATATAATAGCCAAGAACCTACTATTATGACTATAGAATATACTGAAAATACATTGAGACAAAAAAAACCATAAATAATGATAGAAAAAGGTGAGAAAATAACGAATGAATAACAAGGAAAATGATAAGAAAGAGAAATTGACAAAAAAATTATAATGATGAAAGACAGTAAAATCAGACTAACTATATGGTGATATTGTTCCGAATATTGTTCTCAAAAGTGAGCTGTTGGGTGGTATCTTTTCTGTAACCATTTTCAAGCTTCATGAGACGAGTTAGAGAGAGTAGAGAAGAGTATTAATAATAATAATGGACACAGAAGTCGTGGATGTTTCAAAGTTTTTTTCTTTAGATTTAATTCTTTTATCCAAGGAAATTAAAATTTAATTAATCTATTTATGTGAAATTATTTCTTTCAAATGTCCGCTTTTCTAATTTCGGCTTAACAAATTCTTACTATTGACACTAGAAATATATACGTATATGATATTTCTTTCAAGCGGAATTTTTTATTCATCTTAATATATAGTATATAGTAGACTATATATATTATATATATATCACGATGAAATATACGAAGTAACGTAATAAAATATATAATCCAGGATTCGTAGTATAATAGGACCGATGGACCAGCAAAAATAGATAACTTCCTCCTTATATCGACCGGTATTACAAAGATAATATCATAGAATATATATTACGCATATTATATATATCTAGAGTAGATAAATATCGGAACTGATTACAGATGTGTAGATTTTAGCGGGAAGAACTGAGCGCTAAAAAGGGTATGATAGTGAAGACCGCATATAATGAGGTGTAAGGTATCATTGCGCGGTGGGATGTACGGCACTTTTCTCCACCGTCTGATATATAATTGTAAAGTTGGCACCACCTAATAGTTTCTTCTATTCTTTCCTGCAATATATTAGTATTAGCGATGTATACCGTCTTAAACGATAGCCGTTCTAGTATCTAGTCTCTAGAGAGGGAGAGCAGGAGGAGGAATAGAGATAGAGAAATAATAATAGAACAGAGAGAAACGCCTTTGTGGATACTGTGACGGTCCCAGGTCTTAGTGGCTTAGCTTAAGTGTCTGGAATGTTGAGGACGTGGGAGAGGTCGGGCGAGAAGACAGAGTGGCGGATAAACGTATAGACCTAACGTACCGCACGGCACGTAATGTATTATATTAACGACCCGACTCGCGTAAACGACGAACCCGTACTCTTCCTGGTGTGTTTTGTTTTTGTGTGATAGATGATATCTCTTAGAGAGATAAGGGGCGTGTAGTCAGTAATTTTCAATAAATTTAAGGGTAGTGTAAGGTGTGAGTTATGCAATTTAGAAGTTGAACATGATATTGTATTGGAAAGACAGATTAAATAATTGAGGTTACAAGACGTTAATAATTACGTCGTATAAGTACTTATTATATTATATGGAACTTCATAAGTATATCATCATATATATATATTTATTAACTATACTATATATAGTTATATATATATATAATTAATTGATTCGTTGTCTTGTGTGTGAAAGCAGAATGATAAATCGGATAATTAATATAAACGGTTATGTATTATTATTATTAATATTATTATTATTATTATCACTTTTATATCTATTATATTATATAATAAGTTAAATTATTTAATACTTATAATGGATTACGAAAAATTTGATAGTTCGTAATTAATCTTATTAACAGTATGACGATTCACTGGAATTAATTTATTATGATTGTATTATTATTATGTATTATTTTTATTATTATTGCTATTATTCATATAGTATAATTATTATTATCTATTATTATTATTATTATTATAATTATTATTATTATTATTATTCCTTAACAATTGCAGTTTAAAGATTTGTTTATTTTTGTTTATTTTTGATTAATTTATTATTTTATATTTTGTATTTTTTTGGGAATAGAAAATTTTATGGAATGAAAAAAACACAGCTATTTAATTACCTACAAAATTGTTCTACCATATCCCTTCAAAATTATTAATTGTAGTTATTAATTTTATTATTTATTATTTATTATTATATATATATTATTATTATTATTATTATTATTATTATTTTATTATATTATTATCTTTTTTCTATTGATTATTAGTTATTATCTATTGACAAGGATTGTAGGTTGCAATTTTTTTTTATTTTTATTACTATTATTCCTTAACGAGTCCAAAGATGTGTATTACTACTGCTAATAGTATTTTTATTATTGCATTATTATTATTATTATTATGTATATATCTCTTTTATTAATCATTTCCTCTATTTTTCTATATCTACCATATTATAATATTTTACACCCTCAATGCGCTGACCGTAATATAAATTATATAATCTACGTAAAAGCTACATATATACATATTATAATATGTGTATAATCTGGGTAAGCTGACATCTGTCGATATATAATATTTATATTTTATTTCTAGGCATATATATAGATATTATATTATATCATATACAGTTCATACTCTTTAAAAAAATATTAATACTCAAATTTGAACAGGTTATTTATTTCATAATTAAAAAATGGCTTCGACACTTTTTGCAGCTATTGAAAATTGTTATTGCTGTTGTTTTCATATGCTTCTTATTTCAGCGCGGCACACACACGCCACACACAGCACACACACACCATATATTATAATTAATATATATTTATAATTATAGTATATATTATAATATATATATTATATATATCTATTAATATATATATATATATATCATATTGATATATATGGTGTCTTTACCTAACCTAATTAGGTTAGGTTAAGTAAGTTTATTAGCAATAAATGTTTTTATAACAACTCATTATGTTAAAACTTTTGATTTTTTCATTTTTCGACCTCATCAAAACCATGGAAGCAATATACTATTATATATATATATATATACGTATAGCTCTAAATAGTATACTAGTATTATATATATATTATATATATATACTTATATATATATATTATATATATATATATACTATATATACTATATATTATATAATATATATTTATATATATATTATATATATATTAATCACTTGCCTTTAGCCATGTGATGGCCATGTAGGGGAACTGAGATAACTCCTATACAAACAGTAACAATGATATAATGATAATATATTAAACTGTATAAAATCAGAGTACTTTAACTTTTTTGAACTCGTCTAAAATGTCAACTCCCTCCCCACCCCCACACACACACATACACATCATACATACGAAATTTGAAACTTCTCATCCCCCAATACTAATATAAAGAAAAACAAAATAAAAAAAATCTTTGGGTGGGTTAATTTTGTATTTATATTGAAGTTCCAAGGATGGAGTTGAGAGCCTACCTGATTACTATATATATAATATATATATATATACTTTATAATATAATAATATAATATATATAGTATATATGGAGACGCACAGGCTACTGGGGAGAAAAGCAGCCGCATGCAGAGCTGGAAGTAACATGTACACAGTGCTGAGGAGCGATGATTGTCCGCTGCTCAGAGAGCCCATACGAGGTATACTAAAGGTCATGCTATCCCTCTTATACATGATAAGGAAGCGTAAGGCGCTCGAGCAGTAAAAGACCAGCTGGAACTGTAGAAATCAGTAGCACTACTTAGCGCCGCGGCTCGGGAATAAGTTTCACTGCCAGATGCTCTGAGGGAAGTTTATTGAATGTCCGCAGGAACGGTCTTTGTCGAATTATTTGGATCCTCTGATTATTTGACTTGAGGACACAGGAACAACGAACGTTGTCACCAGCTGCCTACAGAGGACGCTGAAGGAACGATTATAATATATATATATATAGTATATATAATTATATATAGGTATATATACTAATATTTTATTTCTTATAATATATAATATATATATATATATATACTACTAATAATATATATATATTAATATACTATATAAATTATATTATATATATATATATATATATATATATATATATAGTATATATATATAATATTATATATATACTGCTGTATATACGTATAATATCATTAGTATGTACGTACCGTATACTATATATATATAAACTATATATACTAGTTATATATAATAAAATTTAATTGGTTAATTTTTTATGAACATGAGTATAATTATTAAATTATATAACTATATAAATTATAATAATTACTATATAACTATATTATAGAGATATTATTATAATAATAATATAATGATACTATATATGAAGCCTGCCTACTAAAATCTTTGAATTTCTAACCTTTGCTCTTTCGGTATATATCTTTCCCCTTTTTAACATTTTTCATGACTTCCTCTCGTCTTCCGTTCATCGTTTAAATCTATCTGTAGTAGTGTTCCTAGGGTTATGTTCTATTATTAGTTCTTTTTTCTACTTTCCATTAATGATCTACTATTTGTTACTTCGCCTCCAATCTACTTTTATGTTGACTACTCCGAACTTCATTATTCTTTATAATGTGAAAGGCTACCCACTCAACAGCAAATAATTAATGCTAAGAGGGTGACCTTGGAGCAAATGAAATCTTATCTTTTTCGTATCTCTACTTGGGGAAAATAAAATATTGTCGGTTTCATTTCCTCAAAAATTCAATTTCTCTCATCGTAATCCACTCGACATTCCGCTAAATCCGCTACACAACTACAACATTTTCTTCGAAAATACAAATCGAACCTTCTTATCTTTTTAGTATTTATGGTATTTCCTTTTCCCGTGATCTTTCTTCAATAGGTTGGGTGTTTTGAGGCACCTTCAAAACTTCTTCTCAACACCCTAGTTCCCTGCTATGCATGGGGAATCAGACTAGAGATCAGACTTGAGACATTCATCGAATCGAATGTTGGTGTTATTCTCAATTTTATGTTTTTTTTTATAGACTATCCTAACCATCCCGACAAGTTTTTTCAAGGAGCCTTTTTCTGTCTTATCTTGGATGATATGCTGGTCAATATGTTTATAATTTTTTAATGTTTTATTAACTGGTTTCTGAATTTCACGTTTTATTCATACAGTCACCACGCTAATAAACAAATGAAATATGCTTGAAACCATTTTTTCAGTCTAGTTTTGATTTCACATCAGAGTTATATAGTAGCTTTGTCTACTTAGAAAACATATTTACTGGTAGATCATATTTTTTCACAAATCCCTTGTATTGCTTCTGACATTTTTCCCTTTGTCCCAACTTATTTCAACCCATTCACGTATCCCAAGATAATTTGCTAGTTAACTAATTAATCAACTTATTTTTCTTAAGTTTTCTGTGTTCTTTGATATAAGCTTTTCTTTATCGCTAGTATTATATTCCAAACCTTTTTTGTTGTTATTTCCAATAACATCTTTTGACATTTTTCCCCCTATTATTACTTTATCCATTTAAAAAAATAAATAGCAGTGTAACCTATCTGAATATCATTTGATGATAATTTAATTCCTCTTGACCAAATGTTTAATATCTTTCTAGTGATAATATTTCGGCACTTCAATAATTTCGTTTTCTTTTTATGATTATATTTTCAATTTTACCTATTCTGTTCATGCAGCAATTGAAAAAGTCCTAATATTCATAAACAATTTTTAAGTGTATTTATTTGCGTCAGAAAGTCATCCTCATTTCCAAATTTCCACTTTCTTTAGTATCCTCCGATGTTCTGAACGATCTGGACTATATATATTGTCACAAAGGCGAGGGAAGACATGATAGAAAAAAATGAATTGCCTAGAGGAGGAAACATAGAAAGTGGGTTGTAGGATAAGCAGAAGAAATACTAAAACAATGAAAATAAATGGTAGAAACGTTGTCTTTTATTTTGATGGAGGATGTAGAGAATTTTATATGTTTGAGATGTGTAATAAGTAATAAGAGAAAAGTAGAAACGACAAAGCTACGAATTTTAAACAACAATGTTAAATCGGTACTGTTATATGGGAGTGAGTCACAGAAAATGACTAAATGGAAAATGTATAGGTTTTTGTAAATATATGCTTGAAGAGAATAGCTAGAGTAAGATGGGCAAATATTATCTCGAATGAGGTGTTGTGAAATATAACTGGGCAGTATAGAATTGAGAAACAGATTGGGAGGAAGTTGAGGAGGTGAAAATCTGTGGAACACTTGTTGCATTAGAGAAAACAGGGATGTTTGGCAAAGAACTGACTTAGAGTGGACCAGCAAGGAGAATAAAAAGAGGAAGAAAACAATGGTATTTTTCAAATCACAAAGGATGCAGAGAGAATTCTAAAGAGCTGAATGGAAGGAACTCGAAGCGGTAGCAGCCAAGGGAACGAGATGGCGAATCATAAGCGATTCCTCATGCTCTACCTTGTCGCTTGGAATCATAGCGATTTCCTCATAGCTCTTTCGTGGAGTAACGGGAAATATCAAAGTTGAGGTATCCTCCACCTTGTGATAGTTCCTTGAGTTCTTGGCAAATGACATGTTTTAAATCATGAAATTGAGCTCTGACCAAATGTAACACTGCATTTAAATCATGAACCATCTCGTCAGTCACCCTCTCAATAATTATTTTCACTAAATCATTTGTAATTTTCACTTCCAGAGCATAAAATAATTTCACCATTCTCTCAACTAATTCCAATTGTGAACACCTTAATTATATTATAAATGCTTACCCATAAAACGCATCTCACACAACATAGAGTCTTGCGGTTGACTATATCTAATCACTATGATAATTATTCTCTTATATAGTAAAGAATCGTAATGCATAGTATATCTACTATACATATATATAGCTATGTACATATGTTTATCATACCACCATGCATAGGTTCGCTGCACTGTATAATAGGCTTAGTTAAATAGGATAAATACTCATACTACTACTAATAATATATAATATAATATACTATATAATTATCAGCACTTCCACAATGTACGTGATTTTACAGCGTAGCGAGTGCAACATGAACCGATTCGGATCTTGACTGTTGTCGAATCTTTCGGCCTAGCCTCTTCATGGCGCTGTTCGAATAGCTGAGGTATAGAAACGAGCGTGACTCCTTAAGCGATAATAGCGTGGAGTGGACCACATGAGGAAACACAGGGCGGTTTGCAAATCGCCCCGCATGGAAGAAAAGTTCACCTTCCTCTCAATATTAATATATGCTAAAATTCTACCATACATACGCTCTGAGAACTATCTTTGACAATAAGGCACCCAACGCAATCTCATCTAAACCTTTCGACTTATCCTTTTTACAATTATTGGTGTTGTGTTTTTGTCTGTGATGTAATGTCCATTCTCTACTTTGGTCGACCTACTTGATATCTAAGTTCCATCCCCATGTCTCACCTCTCCTCTCTCTTCTCTCTCTCTCTCTCTCTGCATCTCTCTCATCTCCTCTCTCTCTCTCTCTCTCTCCTCTCTCTCTCTCGGTCTCTGCCTCTCTACTCTCCTCTTTATACAACGGATAATGCTTTCAGGAATATATTCGCATGTGAGTATAGGACCTTCAATGAGAAAGGGCTTGTGCACAAGCTTTCGCCGTCACTTAGATATATCACGTATTCTCATCCAACATACTTGTGACCCCAGACTGTAACCGCTAGGTAAGATCCATACACATGTAACCCTACTGGAAGTTCTGGAATCAACACAACACGGCTTATCTATTTTTCCCAAGGCTCCTATTGACCTTCCACACTCTCAGAAGCGCCAGCGACGAGATATTGGAGCATGTGGGTCTTATGAATATAAAATTGCAGCCTGGGTAAGGGAAATTCCCCCCCCCACTAGAGACACACACACATCACAAACCCACACACCACACAGCACACCAGCACACCAACACACACAGCACACACAGCACTGACTCACACACACACATATACTTTACACACTCCTCCCAAAAACGTGATATAGAAATGCTACTATACTATCGATAAATAATATATATATATTAGCTATACTTATATATATATAATATATATACCTACTATTATATATATATATATATAACTCACTAGGCAGCATCCCGAAGAGTTCAGGCATGTTAACTAGAAAAAACTATAACAGCTACACGAAAATAAATATCACTTTATTAATCAGGAGAACATTGTTTACCCCGGAAACGTTTAAAAAAACAATAAAAAAAAATAACGCTTTTAAAAATAAAATTTTAAAATCGTTGAAAAACATTACAGTATTTTGAGAATTCGAAGATGGCGCTTACTCCGAGTGAGAGCGACGCAAACAGGCGTGACCAAATGTTGAATTTCTTTTTATAAAACATAACGACTATACCCACGGTACGTTGAAACCAAGAACGATGGCATAGCTAGTCGGTGGTTTCTCGGGCCGACCGGGGGACGACGGTGGGGGACACTTCGTCCCCCCTCTGTCCGCCTTCCGTCGGCACTCGAACCCCCTAATAAGGAACTAGATACCATTTACCGGAATTTTCCAAAGCTAAAAAATAAATATCTGGTATATTGGCACCTTTGCTTTTCGAGAACTAATGCAGGTTGTCAAGGGGGTCATCAAGCCTGGCCAGTGTACCAGGGTACGATTTACCTTATGATTTAACGTGTTGATTAATAAATATTAGAATCATAACATAAATTTTTTTTTTAAGTTTCTTTCGTGAAAATTATCTTCCTGAAATTCAAAAATGTTATTATTTCCTAGTAGTTGTTTATAGTTATCTTAGGTTACAATGCCTGAGACTGCTTTCAGGACCATGCTGGACCAGCTTTTAAATACTATACTATATATACTGTCAATATATATATATAGTGGACTATATAATATATAATGATTAAATAACATATATATATATATAGATATCTAACTATATACTATATATCTACTATATATCTATATATATAAACTAAATATATAGTATATATAATATATATATATGTGTCGGTGTGTGTGTGTTTGTCACAGGCTGGTGTGTGGATGGTGTGTGTGCTGTGGTGTGTGTGTCTGTGTGGTGCTGTGTGTGTGTCGTGTGTGTGTTGTGTGCTGTGTACTGTGCTGACTGTGACAACTGTTTGACTTTTGGCCCAAAGACCACCAAATTTTTATTTGAATGAAAGAGCACTACTAGACTAATTTATATGAAGGAAAGTACCAAGCTACAATAATCATTTTTCTTGTACAACATGTAATGTTGTCACAGTTTATATAATAATGGTTAATGTCAGTCATTTGTTAATTAAGAACAGAATTATGGAAACATTTAGTTGATATTCGTAAATGTTTTGGCCCCATTCAATTTTTTCTGTTACCTTTGTTGGGATTTATCACTTGAAGTTAAATTTTCCCGTACAAGGACAGAAGCAGGTTTGTTAGGTATCTTCGCTTTAAATCTTTACTTCATTTTTGATATCGTTGTAAGATTATTATAACCTATGGCATCATAATTTTGGGGCATATATGTTACTCATTTTACTAATATTCTAATACCATAACTACTTTGAGGAGTATGATTCGACTATCTGAGTGTAGCTTAATCTTTTTTTTCTCAGTTCAACTCTCTGAACTCAGACTGAACCGCTGTTCTCATTCTTGTTTGTATGCTACTGGTAAAGTCTGGAACATTCTTCCTTATACCTACTACCTTCCAATCCCTTTCCTTGATTTATACACTTACCAAAGCCGTGTAACGAAACATATCGGTCATTGATTCAGCTTTTTCCCAACTCTGGTAGGTCTCATGTAATCCTCTAGTCTTTTCCTACCTGAGGTGATATATATATTATATATATATATATATAAATATATATATTATATATATATTATATATCATATTATATTATATATATATATATATATATATATATATATAATGGAAATTACATGTTGTATCACTTGTATGGCAAAGGAGATAAAATATTTACTATAATATACTATCCATACATAAACTATATATTACGTTAACAAGGAATAATTCAGTCATTGTTTTTAATAGGACGAACAAGAAATAATGCAAAAATTGAATATTTAAAAACCTTGACATGGCTGCTCGCCAACAAATGTTTACCCATCTTCATTTTAATAAAACACCTAAACCATCAATTGTTGATAAATTGAATGCTAATTTGATAAACATTTTGTGCCTGTGAGGAAACTTTTGACAGACTTATTCTACCATTATTCCTTATAACAGATTTTCTCCTTAAAATACAAGCAAAAAAGGAAGTCAAATTAATATATATATATATATATATATATATATATATATATATATATATAAAGATATAGTATATAACACTTATATATTATAAAAAATATTATATATTATATATATATATAATATATACTATATATATATTATACATAATATAAATTTCTATTTTTCATTTCCATATATATATAATAATTTTAATAAATATATATATTAAAAATATATATATATATTAATTTAATATATATAATAGAACTATATATATAGATATTTAAAATAATATATTATATATATTATAATATATATATAATAATAATATATATATACTATATATTTATATATACATTAATAATATTATATATATTATATATATATATATATATAATATTATAATATATATATATAATAATTATTATATATATGATATATATATATATACTATATACTACTCGACAATATTAACGCACCACTGGCTCACATGACGTTAACAGGTTACAGAAAGGACCAGAACGCTGTGTAACTTTATTATGCAAATAACATAGCATCGGGGACACATTATACAGTGGTAAGATTGTCGAGGGGCCCTAGGAATCCCCTGGCGGCCTGCCAATGGGTCCTGTATGATGTGGCCGATGCGTTTTTTCCAACGTGGGACGTAATCGCGGTGAAGGGTTCGTGAGTGGATGGTGTTACTCAATAACGTGTATAGCCACCTCTGCCACGGATGACGACTTGGCACGGTCGTGGCATGCTCTCAATGTGGTGCTGAATGTCCTCCACGAAAATTTGCTTCCATACGCGACCCACCGCCTGCCACAGCGCTTGGAG
>JABUQX010124758.1:0-2500 GCA_015478945.1 Trachelipus rathkii | reverse complement strand
ACCTTTAAATTTTTAGGGAAATTATTTCATTCATCTGTGCCCTTGTAGAAGTTGGCCCTCCTTGATTTAGATAGGATGTATTTTGCTTTCTTTAGTCAATATATAATGTAAGGAAATTTGTGTTACAGAGATATTTTTTCGACAAAGTTTGGTTTTGAGTAATTTATATTAGTCGAAACAATAATAATAATAATAATAATAATAATAATAATAATAATAAATAATAATAATAATAATAATAATCATAATACTAATACTAATAATAATAATAATAATAATAATAATAATAATAATAATAATAATAATAATAATAATAATAATAATAATAATAATAATAATAATAATAATAATAATAATAATAATAATAATATTTACAAATTATAATAATAATAATTAATAATAATTTTTACAAAATACATAATTTTAAGCACACCACACGATATATATATAATATATATATATATATATATATATATATATATACATATATATATATATATATATATAATATATATATAAATATATAATATTATATATATATTTATATATTATTAGTGATGGACATGAAATCCGCATCCGCACGCATTTGCGGAAACATCCTCACATTAAAATGACATTCCGCATCCGCATCCGCATCCTCATCTTAACGGCACATCCGCATTCCGCCCATCCTCATTTGAAAATGAGGATGTTTCTACATTTGAATAAATGGCATTTATAAAATTAAAATATTTGCAATCTTTACCATGGGAGTTTATGGGAATAATTGTAATTTTTAATTTCGATCTGCTTGTATATATATATGATATATATCATACTATATATAGGCATGCGTTATATATATATATATATATATATATATAGACCTATATATATATATATATATATTAGTATATATATAATATATATAATATATATATATATATATAAATATATAATATATACTATATATATATATATATATATTATCTTAATAAATATATATTATATATATTATTATATGATACCACCACTCACGGGAAGGTCCCTTTTCAAAAGGAGGGGCCAAAAAAAAAAAAAAAAAAAAATAAAAAAAAAAATTACAAAAAATAAAAAACAAAAAATTAAAATAAATGGAAAGTAAAACCCACCCTGTCCCTTGTCCTAGCGCAATTCCTCAGCGTGGGCAGCAGACGTGGGACTTAAAAATAGAGGAAGCCATTGATTATTGCAGTGAAAATAGAAGAAGCAAAGAGTTCCACAAAACAGATGTGGCTGGAAAGAAGAAGGCAGTGCCACAACGAGTGATCCTTTAGTCTCCAATATTCACACAATTTTCATGAGAAAAACAAGGCACCTCTGGCATGTGTTACGAGGGCGACGAGAGTGTTGAGGAATGCGAGAGGTCAATTCTCTCGAGCACCTGCCGTTGTAATACCTATAGAAAAGAGATAGGGCATCAACGTCACGTCGCAGAGAAAGAGGGTCAAGGGAGTCAGAAAGTATTATTGGACAGTTTATAAGCCTCTTATCCTTAGCTTCAACTCTATCCAAAAGGAGGGTGGAACCGGATCCACCCCAAATGTGGGAACAGTATTCCATACAGGGGCGAATAAGGCCTTTATATAACTGAAGGAGTATCTGAGCAGAAGAAAAAATTCACACAATCTGAACAGAATTCTCAGCTTTTTTGAGGCCATTTTAGAACCTATGTGATATGAGGTCTCCAAGACAAATTCATTATTTATGTTTAGTCCAAGAAGTTATATGTGTTTACGGGTCAGACATTATTAGCCGTCAAAGGGGTTATAGGAAAGTGGGAGGTGTTTTGGAGAGGGAGATAATGAAGAAGTTGAGTTTCCAAAGAGTTTGAACTTCATAAGATTACGGTTACCCCAGTGAGAAATCCCGACCAAATTGGCAAGAATTGAATCAGATAGCTGTAGACGAGAGGCAACTCTTAGATACAAAACGAGGGAGAACAATTGGAAAATGAGACTGGAAGACATGGAGAGTTGGAGTCATCGGCATGAATACGTGAAACAGAGTTAGAAGTGCAGTTAAGAAGATCGTTGATAAAAAAGTTGGAATAAAGTTGGAGATGAGATTAAACAGAACCCTGAGAACACCACAAAATTAATAAGAAAGGAGGAAGAGGTTGCTCCATCAACAAAGAGCTGAAATGGGACGAAATCTTTAAAAGAAAACTAGTCAAGAGTAAGCAAAGACCGAAGGAGGAAATCCAAAGGAAGGTAACTTAGAGAGTAGCGACGCATGCCATACCCTGTCAAAAGCTTTAGATATGTCAAGCGCTTACCACACAAGACTCCCCATGGTCCTTAAAGGGCAGAAGACCATAGAATCAGTGAGATAGGAAAGGATAGTCACCATTTGATCTCGAACGTCGAAAGGCCATACTGACGATCTGAAAAGAAGGAATGAGTTCTATATGTATCGAGGAAAATGAGAGTTAAGCGAGAGTTTTCAAAATTTTAGATAGAATACAAGTTAAGACAATAGG
>JABUQX010124757.1:0-16670 GCA_015478945.1 Trachelipus rathkii | reverse complement strand
TTTCATTATTATATTAATTTAGAATTAGTAACGGAATATAGTTATGTTAATTTAATTATGAAAATATAGTATATCAATTTTAGGGAATCGGATTCAAGTGAGCAGAATCACTTAGTATTAGATTTTGGAACTCTGAATTAGAAATAGATGACGTATACGACGGTTTTGAGAGATTATACCTACCAATATTTATACTCATTATTTGTAATAGACGTCGTGTTGATCAGATCAATTTTCATAATTGCACGTTATTGTCCGTCGAATTCCCTTTGAAAATTTACGATAAAGGACTAATCTACCATTCGAGTATATCCAGATTGAAGTTTACTAAGGATATGGATGTTAGAACATTTATTTTGTGAATTATTAATTTTTTATTTTAATAATTATATATTATAATATAACTGATTGTTAATATTACTAATATTATATATAACTACAGAATATTAATTATTAATATATTAATTAAAATTATAATATTATATATTTATATATTTTTTATTATATATATTATTATATTATATATTTTATTTATTTATATTATTATATTTTATTTTTATTATATTATAATTATCATAATATTAATTATTATATATATTATTTATATTTTTTTATTATATTATATATATTATTATATTATATTATATTTAATTATTATTAATTTTTATTATTTAATAATATATATTATAATTATTATTATTTATATTTTATTTATTTATAAATTATTATATAAATGGTTAGTATATATATCTATGATTAGCAGGAACTTTTTATTTCTTATGAATTGATTTAATGTTTTGAATTTAAAATTATTCGATAGTGACATTTAAGGATCATTATAAAGTCATAAAACATTATTATATTATAAGTTACTCTTAGCATTAATTGTTAAGCAATTATTATTTGTGAACTTACTAATCTTACATATATTCCAGATGTAATTTTATTACAAAATACTTATTATAGGGATTAAGCATAATTAATTTCACGTTAGACATTCTCAATGGTATGACTTTATTTTTTATAACGAAAGAAGGTTTTAAAGTATATTAAATCATTTGATGAGTATATTTGCGTATCACTGCGAACATTTTATTTTGATTATACGTGCCTCTCAATAGTGATTAATCGAATGATATTAGTGACTCCTCTAAACTTTATATGTGATCCGAATATTGTTCTCAGTTAATATATATAAATAATTAGTTTGCTAATTGGAAATAATATAGTTTATTATTATGGTACTTATATTATGACTATTATATATTATTTATATAATTATATTATAATATTATTAATAATTATATATTATTATATTATTTATATAGTATATATTATATAATATATATATTATAATATATATTTATATATATATAATTATATGATATATTAATAATTATATATTATATAATATATAAATATATATATAATATATATTATTATATATTATGTATATAATATAATATTTTATATATATATAGAAGCAGTACCGGTTCAGTTGCATGTAGGTGCTTAGAAAGGTAGACGAGGAGTAATGCGTGACCGCGCACTGAGTCGGACGAGTGATATGGCGGAGTGTCAGGTGTGACTGTGTCAGAAGAGCCAATAGGTGTGTGTGTGTTGTTATAGCTGCAGATGTATGATTGAGAGATGATGCCATAAAGAGAGAGCAAGCAAGTTATTCTGAAGAAGTAAATAAAAAAGGAAGGAAGATGTAGAGAGGAGTTAAGGGAGAAGGAATGAAGAGGGCTGTCGCGAGCGTAGTAGACGTCTGCAGTTGCGGCGGTGTATCAGGGAGATATTGACTTACCGAGTGTTGGCCATGAATCATTCCCTTTCTCACGAGAGAATCGGGAATCATTTTGAAAGAAATAAAGGGGCATAGGAGACAAAAAGAATGTAAAAAAGTGACACTTAACACCATATGCACCACTAGGGATGGGAAGGGGAGGTAAATGGGTATTCTGAAGGAAGGGGGTATAGTAAAATATCCATAAATGGAAGAAATTTAATTAAAATATATACTATATTATATATATATAGCGTTGGCACTAAAAAGTAGAAAAATAAAGGAAAATTCCAAGGTCGATGGTGTGAGTTATAATGGATAAATGTTTATAACCATATATATATTGTGAGAGCCAAGAGGGTGTTGGAGGTAATATAGGCTTTATAAGTTCTATATTAATAATTTTTATTAGTTCTTGGAGATAAGGAGTATAGTATTCCAACATAAAAGTGATTCGGGAGGATGGCGTTTGGTATCCCCCCTAATATAGAGTAAGATAAAAAAAGAAGTTGAAAATAAGGGGCGGTGACAATTGGAGTAGTATTGTTTTGGTAATTCTCACATTAAAAAAGGAAACAAACTTTCTTATAAGCCTAACCTTTTTTTGAGTGTAGTAGGTGAAAAATGATAGTTACTGGGAAAATGATATCCTACTTTAGAATTTAGAGGGGAGTCGACTCAGAAAATATCTATTATCTAGTAGTCACATTGTGAGCCTAGTTTATCTTGGGGAACAAAAGAACAAAGGAACAAAAGAAAAAAAAAGTAAAAGGAAAAATTAGATAAATTATGTCTTGTCTGTAAGTGCCGTGTGTCTTTGTTTCCTGGATCATTAAGTTTTTTTTCTTACCCAAAAAGAAAGAAAGGCTTCTCTTCTCGGATCAACAATGGCGTTTAATACGGTACTAATATATGAAGGGACCTAAAAGTGTAACGGAATACGGTAGTTAGAATCACGTTTGAGAAAAATCTGGAAAGAAAGCATAATGAAGAGTTGAAAGAGGGGGAAATTATGGCGAGAGGAGTCGACATATGAGGTGAGAGTATTATGGGAATTACGAAGAAGAATAAAATAATTAATTATCGCGATAAAATGATTTCATATAAGAGTTGCCATTATTATGAGTGAGGACAACAGAAATTGTGTGTTGGAGAGTATTAGGAGGGGAAGAGTAGAGAAATTGAAATTATATTGTGAGAAAGTAAGATGAGATAAGATGGGCTCTTGAGCTCGAGGGATTGTTGCATCCGTGGCTTTTAAATTTTAGTTTATGGAGAGTGGGTCTGTAGAGGAATGATGAGGTGAGGGGAAGAGGGGTGGATGGATAGGGGTGATTGATGGGAAGTGAACATGATACCATTTGTGCGGATGATACTGCTTAGTGGCGAAGAATCAAGAAGGTCTGAATATTGGTGAAGGAGTTTTGGAGAGAGTGTGGGGCCAAAAGGGTCTTAAAGAATAATTCCAGGTAAGAGTAAAGCTGTTAGTGTTTTGAAGGGAGGAGAAACAAGATGAGGGGATGGTGGCTTGAGGAGAGCACCTTACGTACGTTATTGTGAATTGTTGTTTTTATATTAGTCACAGACATTAGTTCATACATTGTTGTCCTTTTTTTTATGATTTTCATTATGCTCGCGGTATGAATTAGTTGTATTTTAAGAGTCTCTGTACCTCGTCATCGTCTAAAAAACTAGTATCTTTTCCATCTAGTGAGTTTAGTGGTATGTTATTTCTTGTATAGTTCTTTTGTGGTGAGGTAACTGTCTTTGTCGCACGAGGAAATGTCTACGGAAAGTGCCGACCGGGAAAGTTAGGGGTGATGTTATTCTTTTTGAGCTTCTTGAGATCTTCTTTATAAGTAATATGAGTAATATTTGTTTTGATAATTAATAACATCTTGAAATAGTGTGACCCTCCTACTACTTATATGGGTGTGAAACATGGCGGGTTAGAGTACTGCCTACGGCATTCGCCAGAGAAGATTACACGTCTTTGTGATTGAGGGGTTTTAAGAGGAGTGCATATATAGGGTTGAGACGCGCGTTGGATCGGAGGTTTAAACAAACAGAGAGAGGATCAGGACAATATGGGTGATTTAAGAGAGAGATTGTGATTCGAGGAATGTTTTTGGTGAGAAGAGCCGGAGAACGGGAATGTTTAAGAATCGTTTTTTGGACACTGGGAGAGATAATATGAAGAGACAGAAGGGAAAGGATAATTAGGGGATAAGAGTTCATGGAGAGGCGGGAGGGAGGGGGAGAGAGAGAAGGAAGGGGGGAGAGACAAGAAGCAAAAAGGATAGATGGGACAGAATGTGAATTTAAGAGTGAAAATTAGCTGATGGAAAATAAAGAGTACTACAGAGTATATGAGGAGATGGAGCGATATGAATAAAGTGCGCTAATGTCGTTTAGCCGTAGTAAGGCTCAAAATGAGTGAAATTAGGAGGTTAGAGATGGTCGTGGCTGGCGATAATACTGCATAATGTGAACTAAAAAATATATAGACACATTAACAGGTGAGAAGCTTGCACACCAATACCGCCTATTAACTATACCCGCCGCCTCTAAGCCCGGTTAGACTAGAAAAGTTTGTATTTGGATTTAAATTAATATAATAATACAAATAAAATTTAATTTACTTTTATTTATTATATACAATTATTATAATTTCAGCTGAGGATAAATTATTATTAACAATATAAATTATTTATAATGATCAGAATTAATTATAATGCACAATTTACGGAATACCGATAACGCTCCTTAAGCAACTTATCTACGACATTGAGGTCCGTAATTATAAGTTATAAGTTATCCTTGATGACACAACAATTATTCACCTATTTATATTGACAATCCTATAACTAGACATGTAAATATTTAAATTCACCCTTTTAACGAGCACAGGAATACACACAGCTCGCCTGTGCCTTAAATTCGATATTTACGCTCAGCTTCACCCATTTATCAGTAACTACGAATTCCAATTTATTTTATATTGATATATTTATTATTAACCTAAGATTAGTGAATTAGGGTGATTTAGATAAATACCCTTAGTAGGCACTTGTGTTTAAATAATTACGTTTCACGTTAATAGCACTCTCAACACTTCTCATGTATTTTTGAGTACTATATAAAGCCTAAAGGGGGCTATAACTTTAGCGTACAACGATTTTGATTCACTTTATGGATTTGCTTCTATCCGGCAATCAGCTCAACCTACTGATATGGGACAATTAAATTATAAATATTTATTGGTAATTCAATATGCCTAATTCAACCATTCTTACAACTCTAAAACTTGTATAATTAATAACAACAATATTATTAACATAATATTATTAATATCATAATTAATATACATATAAATAATAATTAACTAATTCAAATACTTTCAAAAATACAAAATTAATGTTTTAAAAAATAATAATATAATTAATATATCAATATAATTATATAAATACACATTTTCGAATAATCTATAGAAAACACGATACACATAAATGGAATTGATGGAAAGAGGAAATAAATAATATAAATATAAATTAATCTCTTATCATTAAAACGGCAATTATTAATATGAGCTAAATATAGTTTAAGTGCTTAAATTACAGGCAAAATTAATCAATAATCAATGATACCATCAAGTTACTCGTCCTGAAGTGTGTTGCAAGGCAAATAATATATTATAAAGAATATGTTTAATTTTTAAAATTGGAGAAGAGAGAGAGAGAAAGAGGAGAGAGAGAGAGAGAGAAGAGAGATGAGAGAGAGGGAGAAGACGAGAAGAGAGAGAGAGAGAGAGGAGAGAGAGGAGAAAGAGAAGAGGAAACATTTTGTGGACGGTTTTACATGTCTTTTTAAGAGAGAGGAGAGAGAAAGAGAGAGAGAAGAGATAAGAGAGAGAAGGAGAGAGGAGAGAGAGTGAGAGAGAGAGAGAAGAGAGGAGAAGAGAGAGAGGAGAGAGAAGAGAGAGAGAGAGAGAGAGATAGAGAGAGGAAATGAGTGTTCTCTCTCCCTCTCAATCTCTCTTCCTATCTTTTTAAAAGAGAGAAGGAGAGAGAAAGATCCCAAACATTTTTAGAAGTTTCCTCCACAGGCGTAATTTGGTTGGGGGTCTCATGTTATTTACATTGAAAATAGGGAATTTATTTGGTGCGTATAAAAACATTATCACAACTTTTTAATACCACCTACCCTCTATATATTCATTATTATATTAATTTCATTATTATTATGTATTTTATTGATTTATTACTATTATTATTATTATTATCAATTATTATTATTATATTATTATTATTCATTATTATTATTATTTTATTATATATATTATTATATTTATTATTGATTATTATATTATATATATTATTATATTAGATATTAGTTATATTATATTATTATTAATTATTATTATTATATTATTATTATTATATATTATTATTATTATTTATATATATTATTAATTATTATTATTAATTATTATATTAATATTAAATAATTAATCTATTATTATCATTATTATTTTTATTAATTATTATTATTATTTTATATATTATTATATATATTATATTATTATTTATTATTAGTTATATTATTATATATTATTATTATTAATTATTATTATATTATTCGATTATATTATATCTTATATATATTATTATTATATGATGATTTCGATTATAAAAATTAAATATTATAGTAAATAATGCCATGCCACCCCCCGCCCATTCCATGTTTCCTTCAGATTTATTTCGCATTAGGTAATTCATATCATTCTTAAAGAGAGAAAAAATTAATTTTAAAAAAAAATAAAAAAATTATATTATATATTTTATTTTTATAAAATATAATACAATATATATATATATATATATATATATATATATATATATCATCAATCAAATTCATCGTCGTCACCACCTTCTTCCCTTGACTGGAATACTTAATACCGCATTTAAATATATATATAGGTATATCATTAGTGTATAATATATAATATAATAATATGTGGTTAAGGTGCGTCATAACATACTAACTGGAAAACAGTAATATCATTATAAAGTATAAAAATATATAGTTTATGTTCGCACATCGAAAAGGTATTTAAAGACCTATGAAGCATTACTACTACGTAACCTCACTTTAGACTACTCATAGGTACTTCACGGACTGTATTAATAACTCAGACCCTTACAACTATATTAGCTAATTTCTATATCATAGTCAATTGATAAGGTATATGATACAGTAGTTATTATCATATCCTAACTATAGTCTTTTGTTTAATAAACTATTCATTTGCAAAACAGAAAAATTCTAAAAAAAATTGCGATAAACTTTGGTGAAATTTTGCTTTTCTTTGAAAATAGTTGTATATGTGTTGGTTAGGTTTAAATATTAAAGATTTTTACTATTAATAAAAAAAAGAAATTATTTATCTATTGTTTTGGTATAAATTTACCTTATTACATCCCGTTTCCAGAATTGTCAAATATTTCTTGTGTATAGCTCAAAAAGAAAGTATTAGTTACAGAAAAGAACAGATCCGTATATATATTATATATATTAAAGTATATATTAATATATATATTAATTATAATATATATATATATTAATATAATATTATATATATATATATATATATATTAATATATATATATATATATTAATATACTATATATGTATATTTAGTATAATATATATATATATAATATATATATTATATATATATATATAATATATATTATATATATCATACATCATTAAGCGTTTATCCTGTAGTATATATCAGGTAGCAGGAGTTAGTAGCTTATACCAATTATAGTATTATAGTCTTTAATAAAAATAATTTAAATTGTAAAGAAAATTAATATTATTAGTAATTTAATATGAAAGTATGTTAAAAGAAAATCTGATTATAAAATATTTAAAGAAAACAAATACTAATATCTATTATAACAATTATAATAGATTAAAATACTCTAGCTGGGGAAAGAAAACGTCCTTCTTTGCTTCTAGGAGTAAATTGGAAAGCGGTGGGGGTGTAATCAGGTGTAGATCTTATTATTTCATAATAAAATTATAATAGGAAAAAGCCAAGCGTGTCAATACCTTGCTTGTGTGGGCGAAAAAATAAATATAGCAAATTTATCGCTAGAGTACTGAAACTTTCGAGCTTCACCTAGTGTATGAAATCGTTACGAATAATTTGAGAATAAAAAAATATTTTGAATCTCTCTCTTCACTCTCTCTCTCATCATCTCTACTTCTCTCTCTCTTTTACTTCCTTCTCTCTCTCTATCTCTCATCTCTATCTCCTTATTATATTTTTATATTTATCATATTTATCTTATTATATTCTATCTAATATACTAACTATTAAATCAATGTACCGATATTATAACTTATTAGGTGCAGAGTGAAAATATAAAATGTTTACATATATATTACTGTAATGTATATATAATGTTCAAGTTTTTGAGATAAATATAGAGGCAGTGAAGGTGTGGCCTTAATTGAAGATTTAATTATATGTAAAGTTTAATATTACTCAGTCTGACCTTTTTATATTAAAATAATTTTATAATAATCTGTAGGCCTATGTCGAGGTTTTAGTCAATCTTATGGCATTAATATACATAATTAAATAACATATAGCTTTATTCAAAAGGACGCGTGTAAAAAATTAATTTTTTTCTTCAAATAAAATAAGACTATATTTGCAGTATAAGATGTTTTCCGTAATATTAATAGTATATTAAAATATAATATATATATATATATATATAATAATATATATATACTTATTAATATAATATTATATATATATAATTATATTATATATATATATATATTATATATATATATATATGTAAATATATAATATTATATAATTATATTAAATATAATATATTAATATATATCTATATAGTATATAATATTAATATTTTAATATTAATATATATATAATAATATATATATATATATAGATATATATTATATATATATATATATATTATATTTTAATTATTATATATATATATATATATATATATACTATATATATATATTAATATAAATGTATATTATATTTATACATTATATTATTTTAAAATATTTATAATTTTATTTATTGATATATTATATATATTACATTTAAGTATATAATCACCAATGTTTCCACATTTTTACATGCTATATAATATAGTTATAAATATATATATATATATATATATAAGTGTTATATATATATATATATATATTTATATAGTTGATATTTTTAAGAAGGTAGTTAAAATAATTATTTTTTAAGGCTTTATATAATCAAAAACAATTTCAGCGAATAAAAGAAATAAAAAATTAATAAATAATAAAGACAACTTTTTTATTCATCACCCTCCAACACACCCAAGAATGAATATCTGTATTTTGAGAACTTTACTATATTTGAAATATATATATTTCATATCTAAATATTTTGGCTTGCTCAACTGTCAACTATCAGATAATCTAATCGTGGTAGTATATAGCATAGGGATAACACTGATATATATAGATATATTTTTGAACAGATATAAAGACTAATAAAAATATATCTATTATAGCGATTTACATATAGTTAGTCTTCAGGTGTTATATCTACATATATGATAGTTTTTTTTATATTTTTTACTATGAGTATTTATAATTATATATAGATATATAATAATTAATATTAAATTATATATATAATAAAATAATTCAAACAACATAATAAGTGTATACAAAAATATCCATTCATGTCTCAATAATAATTAAATAATATATAATTAATTTCGTACTTCATAGAGAGACAATTAAAATATAAATCAATCAATAAATATATAGTAGGAGAAGTCAATTTCCGCACAAACAGATTTTTAGGATGTTTGAAAAATAAATAGTATACAACCATAATCTTACTACCTTTACTTTTATTAATGTAAGGTAAAAAAAGAAACAACCCAATTTTTACCTGCCCTTGACTTTCTGACCCGCGACCTTTTTTCAGCAGCGAATTTTTTACCTGACCCTTTGACTACATTTTTTGGCTACATATGACACTTTATGTAGGGCAAACCAAATTTTTGCTAATCTCTCGCAAAATTTTTTATCTCTATCCATTTTTTTTCAACCTGTATCTAACTTTTTCTCCTAAACCTCCCTTCCCATAGAGTGCGCTCAACGGTTGAGCAGCAAGCACCGAGTCACTACGTGAGTCACCACCTATCATAATTTCTCGAGAACTAATTTTTGAGAACTCCCTTGACAATGTTCTGAGAAGTCCTTATTTCTTTGACTTATCCACACAAATATTATTCTGAATGTTAACTCCCTAATCTTTTGACTACACCCTATTTCTTTATTTTTCTTCTTGCGTGACCCTAATTTTTGTGACGTAAACTCCTACTTATTTTTCTGTGTGTGCGCAACCCTATTTCTGTCCTTCGAGAACCATCCTAATTTTGAGCATGACATCCCACATCTTCGATCCACACATTTTATGATCTGAGACCCACCCTTGGTCTTCCATGAGGTCAATATTTTATGGCCCGACCCCTAATATTTTTCGAACCAACCCTTATGTTATTGCCATGGTGTCTTCTTATAGTTTGCTACCACGGTAATTTTTTGTCTCCACTCGATTGGGCCACCCGTCACATATTCGGTTTACCTTACTTTGTAAACGCATAGTTATGATCTTATCCTTAATTTTGACACCTACATCCGACCTACGCACACCACACACACTAACATCAATCACACAACTACACTAGCACCACATAAACACTCACAAACACACACAATACACACATTCACTAATTTGTAACTACTTTATACTACCATTCACTATTGACATACTTACTTCCTACCATAAGACACTTACATTTAATAACACTTTATATCAACAACTAACAAACACACAGCCAACCTCAACTTATGGATCGTCCGGCGTCTATTTTGATACCCACTAGTATAATTTTTTATGTCCTTACCTTTAGGGGACTTAGCCCTTTTATTGATTAGTTCTTACACCATTGTTATTGACATTTGAATATTATCGGCCTTAAGCTTGCCACACCATGAGTCAATTTTGAACACGCTAACGGTGTATTGAGCGGAAGTAGTTACCTATGACCTACCTAGTGTCATAAAATGATCCTATAGTGTGTTCTATGAAGTATTTAGATAATGAGTTGACTGGTGTAGTGCAGTGATGATAGCAAGTGTAGTGCCAATGACGTGCCATATGTAAGTGCCAAGGTTGAGATGTGCACTCAATAATAGTAATGTCACATAAATTGTGAATGTCACGATATTGACCAAGTGAGTGCCACATAAGTATGCAATACTAGTGAAGTGTCACAACTTTTTTTACTAACTATTCTAGTGCACTCCGCTACTATAATGGCCACTAGAATAACCCATAATAGAGGATAGTTTGTACCCAATAGGTAATTAAAGGTATGAGGTAATCACTATTGGTGTATATTACAATCATGCTATAGAATGTACTTTACCTTTAACATGAGTTAGTAATTACTTTATAAACCTTATAAGCACTTACATACTGCATATTGAATACTTATTACACCTAGTCCCATATACCACTTACATGCTACACACAGCACAGTAGATTACACTTTACCACTTACATAACCCACACATCGTAAGACTTCAAATTTGTATTGGCTCCTTATCTGTTGATGACTCATCTGTTGATATCACCTATATTGATTGACTCATCTTTTGTCGACCTACTAATCAAAGCATGCCCCCGACGCAGGCCGCCAGGCATGATCTCTCGCGTGAAGTCCACGACGACCCGCATCCCGCAAGGTGCGACCCGACGCGGCGTCCCCGAACGCGCCGCGTTCCCGCTGCCGCGTGTGTCCCTTCAGCACGCAATATTTCCGCCATTCCCGGCGCGCCGCATTGCGCGCCGCCGCCGCAAGATTCCCGCTAGCGCATGAAGAAAGATAGTATATACTATAAGTTCATTATTTTTATTCATACTTAAACATTTCAAAGAATTTCTTTTCAATATACATGAGTCATTCATTTTATTATCATACTTAGAACATGTTTTATTGAAAAAACATTTTTCGCGAACAAAAACTGTAACTTATTACAGACCTATTATTTACACATATATTATTAACATTATTTTTTACTTACTACATTTTTACTTAATACTTTTTAATTGATAATTTTAAAAAATTGTATGTAAGAAGAAAAAATCCAGAGTGTCTGATATATAATCATTTTATTTACTACAAATTGTACGAATATTTATTAAAAACATAAACTTTACATAACTTAAAGCAGTAACAATCAAGGAAATCATATGAGTCATAACTGGACAAGAAGTTAAGAGATTTTGGTAGTGCTTTGTTTTATCTGCTTGACGCTCTCTTTAACTTGTCTGCATTTCTGTTCTCAACCTTCACTGCTTTTACTTCTTTTAACTACTATTAATAGAGGGAATTAAATACCTGTAAAAGCGCATAAATCAAGATAGAAGTCAAATAGAGGGTTACGCTAACACGCTAAGTGGGTTAGTAGGTTTATGTATTTTACTGCTTTAATTAGTACTTTACCTTCTGCTTATTAACTGCGTCTTTCTCGAATGCGTGTGTACTGTGCTTTAACTCACTTAATAACATACCTGTAAGAACAAGATGAAATCAGAAGATCAATAGAGGTGGTTAACTTAAAACCATAAAGTGTTAATTGTATGCTTATTTGATTTACTGACTTATGCGTGTTAACTTTTCTGCTGGTTACTGCTTTAACTCACTGCTGTGACTTACATGCAATAATCTCTAAAACGAGTGTTGAGGAACGAGAATGACATACTGCTGGTAAGCAGAAAATCAGTAATCAATAGAAGTGTACTAACACCATAAGGAATTAGATGCTTTTGTTTTACTGACTTATAGTGCTATTAACATAGGCTGCTTTACTGCTTATAGACATTACTCCCCTATATGCATCATATACTCCACCTCCTACCGCACTAGACTATCATCATGTGACTACTGCTCAAATTCATATATTTGAGTAACATTTCATTATCTTCATTCGATATTAACTATCTATTTATCTTCATATTTATGTATATTGTTAATTATTGAGTGTCTTTTGTTTATTTTTGTTTTTATCTTATGTTCTTTTAGAAAGTATATTGTATTTTTAATTATTATACTTCAGTTGTTATTTTACTTCATGTCCTGAGTTGTTATTATTATTAAGAACACACACAACCACACACACCACACACACAACACACCTCACACACTTACACTTATACACACATTCACTATGACACTATACACACATTCACTATGACACTACCATTTTACCATTAGACACTTACATTTTACATCTTATACACACGCGCGTCACACAGCTACCGCTTCAATATCAGCAAAATCATGGAAATGATAATGCTACTTGAGGACATGGCATCATCTTTTGATCTAGTATCATTGGACAGACTTAACGAGTCATTACCCATAGAGCACTTACACTTTATTCACTTACACCACACCCACGCACACAACAACACTCAACACACAGATTACTTACACTCACACACAGATTTACTTACACACGCGATTACTTTACACTCACACAGATTTTTACGTATACACTCGACGAGAAAATTTACTTACACTCTATCTATTACAGGAAAAATTTACTTACACCACGCAGAGTGTTACTTACACTCAGCACAGATTTACTTACACTCACCACACAGATTTACTGTGACAATCACACTATAATTTGACTTACGTCACACACGAGGAGGTTTACTTTTGCACACACAGACGTTTATGGTACACACACAGATTTCTTGACAACAGATTATACTATCTCGACTACACACACAGATTTACGTACACACTACACACATACACACACACACACACACGCACACTCACTTACACATATAACGTAGAATTATTTAAAACATTTTATGTTTTAATTACAACACGTACATTTATATTACTCGTTCAAGTGAATAAAAATTAGTTTCAAAGTTCCAGATGATACTAATTGGGTACTTCTGTTGGGAATCTTGAGAGTTTACGTAAAGAATTATGTGATTATTCTGTTTAATAGTGAGTCTTTCTGTTTTATAAATTTTATAAACTATCAAGTTAAAATAACTTTTACTTAAATTTTATGAAAAAGCTCAGTTTATTAAAACATTATATTTTACGTTGCCTTAAAAAGCAATTAAATCAGTAAATCAGTAAGGTCAGCCCCTATGCACCCACAGTATTTACGTAGCAGCCAAGCTATGCCAGAGTTTATGTTCTATTGGATTTCTTATGCCTTTCATCATCTTTAGCCATTGTATAAGTATAAAAATAACAAAATAAGTTTTTACCTGTACTACTGTAGAGGTTTGACACAAGTAAACAGGTATTTTACTTATATTCACCTATGGTGTCTTCAAATTCTTTTATAAATACTACGAATGTGAGAGTTCACTTACATTATATATTATTTCGCTCGATTGTTAACTAAAAATATTTACAAAGTTGTGTATACATGCAGTAATTCGATTTTCTTATAATGGTAATTATTATATTTGTAACTGAGTGTAACATGACAATCACACAGGAGAGAGAACGAACAACAAAGGCGCGCACTCGTGCTTAACAGACATGCAGACTTGACCTCTCTCTCTGTTAAAATTGGGTGTATAGAATAACTTTTACTTATTTGAGTCTAAATATAAGGGATAATCCTTTGTGTAGCCGGGGGCGATTTATGGACCTACGTTCACAGTTGTAGCGATTGGAAGGTATATTGATCAAACTATAACTCTATTTTCGTGTGGTAAAAACATGTTTTGTAGTCACATATAGTTAGCTTATTTTAGAGCCGTAAATTTAGGATGAACAGCCTTTTTTGATATCCCCACTGAGTATAATACCAGGTCAAGAGATTATGATTCCAGTATAGACAAGAAATCATTTTATTATTATATTTTTTAAATATATTCAACTGAACGCGTGCAGTAGAGGTTTCAGCAGTAGAGTCCTAAAGCAGGTAGAGATAGTGGAAATGTTTTCCTTAATCTTGTGATTGGTCGGACTCCATCCTAATATTTTATATCGTATATACGCTTCGTATGTAGAATCCTTTTCGGAATATTTTATCGTACATTTTGAAATTGAAAAGACTTTAGTTCTTTTTAAACTTGTATGATGTGTGACAGCAGGTAGGTAGTGTTATTTTAACTTATAGCACACCTAGGCTACATGTGTTAAACGATCATAGTACATTGTTAGCGTTAACGGTGCTACAAGTTATCTGATTTGTATTAAAGTGTTTTATTTATTACTAAGTTGTATATCAGTTCTATGTATTACAGTAATTTATGAATAATTCTGTACGCCATATGAGGAAATGAATTATTAATATTCACTAGAATAGATTAAGGTAAAACTCTAATTCCAACTTGATTTATTATGTAGATCACGTGAAGCAAAACGCAAGAGCGCCGAAATGGCGGCGGACCCCGGCGGAACCGACGCGGTAGAATGAAACCAGCACGGCGATCCTGAATAAAGAAATATTACTACGTTCTGTAGTAGCGCGGTGAAAAAAGGTTATTTGGCGCGTTGTTTGTCATTTCAATGGAGGTTATTTAGGGAGGATAAGGGGCATTACAATACTAAGAAGGTATGATATCTTTGGACCACGTTCCATTCAAGTATGATAGTAATAACTAGTTTGAACTCGATAGCTCTGTATGCAAGAAGGGTTATACTCTTCATACGAACCCTTCATTTTTTATGAGTAAACTGAGGTGTAGTTTCAAGTTGCCGCACCTAGTGTTAAATATAGTATAGGTCCCGGCGTATAATCAGGTGATAGTATATATACAAATCAAGGGCGATATTCTCGATGGTTGTTAAGAGCCGAGAATGCATTAGTAAGCATACATCTGTATTAAAAGTGAGTGTGAACTACATACTTCGAGAGATAGTAATTGAGTTGAATAGGACGATATAATTGATATGAGTGACCCAAATACTGGATATCCATAGATGCAGATTGAGGTTATTAACTATGGGAGCTTGTGAGTTATGCAATAGATGAGTAGCGAGCATGAGTTGTAATTTAATCTATCATATAAATTTAATGTAAATAATATCTTTAGAATTAAGAACTAACTGTGTGTCTTTGAGAATCTTTTTTCATACTTATATTGGTAAAAACGCGGTAATTAGATCATACCGTGTTGGATACAGGCCGAGGGCACAGGAGAACTAACTTCTATACACATTAACATCTACGCTCGTATATAGGATTGTAACTTTAAGGCATTATAAAACTGTTTACCTTCCTTTAAGTCCAATAAGTTCTTAATTGGCATACCACAAAGACGAAATCTGGCCTTACGTTCACAGCCGGTATATTTGTTCGTATTTCCCTCCAAGGAATTTATAACTTTAGGATAAATAAAACTACCCTGTTTTTCTACAAAACAAAAAATGTTCTTTCAAAAATTAATGTTTTTCAGGAAACTTTACCAGTGAAATGTTATTTTAATATAAAATAAAAGTTCAAAAATGATTTCAAGTAGAAATATCAAATGAACAGATTCTCATAATATCCAGGAAACGGATATATGCTTGAAATACAAAAAAATGATGTAAAGAAGTTGGTATTAAATACCTTTATGCGGTTGCTTTATCGTATCATAGAGACAATATTTTTCCGCGAACCGAACCACCGACCGTAGTAATATTACGCCGCGGGGGAACGGTACATGCGTACGGTTTCCGCACCGGGATCCGCTTGCGGGCCGCTCTTGCGTGTTGAGCTT